>PVIY010009452.1:57711-72736 GCA_004026745.1 Myrmecophaga tridactyla | reverse complement strand
TGATATTTGTTTAATAGATTCTCCTTTTTCTAGTTGATTAAGAAGGAAATTTAGGATACTAATCTAAGCCCTTTTCTTATTTAGAATAAAAACATTTAGTGTTATAAATTTTCCTATAAACCTTGCTTTACCTGCATTGAACAAATTTTGCATATTATATTTTTATATTCATTTATTTAAAAGTATTTTTTTACTTTCCTTGCAACTTCTTTTATTTTGGGGTTATTTAGAAGTATGTTGTTTTATTTTAAAATATTTGGTGATTTTCCAAATACATTTCTGTTATTGATTTCTAGTTTAGGTCTGTTATGGCCATCAATATACCTCATATAATTTTAGTTATTATACTTCTTAAATATTTATTTATGGTCCAAAATGCAGTCAATTGGGTGAATGCTCCTGGTATACTTGAAAGAACATGTATTCAACTGTTGTTTGGGTAGAAAGTTCTCTAAATAAATTGCAGTTGAGCCCTGTTGGTTTCATAGTGGTTTTAGGTTTTCTATATTTTTACTGATATTCTGTCTGCTTATTCTGTTAATTATAAGAGAAAGGAGTGTTGAAATCTCTAGGTATAATTGTGGATTTTCTATTTCTCCTGACAGACCTATCAATTGTGCTTCATATGTTTTGTAGTTCTGTTGTAAGGTACATACAAATTTAGATTTGTTGTGTCTTCCTGGTAAATTTTTATTATGTAAAGTCTATTGCAGGTAATATGCTTTGTTCTGATGTGTACTGTTCTCATATTAATGTAACAACCTCATCTGATCAATTAAGTTGAGTATTTTAAAAGGCAACTGTTAAAACTTTTTGAAAGGATAAATACAAAACTAATATTGGAGAGAAATGTGACCATAAATATTTTTAAATGAAAAACAGGCAGAAAAAAAAAGAATAAAAAGTAATAAAGATCAGAGGACATATAGAAAAAGCATATCAATTTGGTAGATTTCAAAGCACTTATATAAATAATTATATACAATTTAAATGGTATAACATATGTTAAAGAACAAAAAAATGTCACATTGGATAAAATAAGCAGGATCCAATTATATTTTGTCTAGATACAAACATAAATATAAAATAGAAGATAAAATAAAAGGGAAAAAAGAATATGTAAATAATAATAAAAATTAATCTGGAGTTGCTATTTTCATTTTGCAATCACAGGTTTTAACTCTCTGTGGAAATTCTCAACCTGTTTGTGTATAGCATCCAATTTTTTCATGTAAAGCTTTAACATATTATTATTAGTTATGATAATTTAAAATTTCCTGCATTAATTCCTATAGGTGTCATCTTTAAGTCTGGTTCTATTGATACCTTGTCTCTTGCAGTAATTTACCTTGTTTTGGTTTATTTATTTGTACTACTGAAAATTTTCCATTGATTGCTAGACATGTTATGTAGAACAGTAGAATGAGGTGAATAGCATTGATGCTTGAAAATGGGCAAAGATTCTTTCCGCTATACTGTTAGCATGGAGAATGTGTCAGTCTAGCTTGTTGAGTGGGTCTAGATTTTCTTATGGCTGTGCTTCCCTTAGTTCATCTCCAACTTCAGATTTCTCTGGCCTTATTGCATTCTTATGTGGGAGCTGATTCATTAGCATGTTTTGTAATTTGCCTGTTCCACCCCTTAGACTTTCTTTCTACTCTGTGATTCCTTCACCAGTGGTACTTTCCTCTTATTTGTTACTTAACGTTTGCTAATCTGGTAGTGGGTGATCAGAGGGGGTTCTTTGTTGTCCTCTGACATCCTCTTTTTCAGGCAGATCTATGTCCCTGTGCCCAAAGAGTGTTGATTTCTCTGTGATTCAAACCTTCCCCAAGCAATAGTGGATCCATAATATCTGAGCTGATAATAGTTTTCTACCTCTCCCAGGACTGGATGTTTTTTTTTCTTTTACATTTTTTTTCAGCTACAATAGGTCATTTTGTGCTCTGGGGGTGACAGAGTTTGTGGCCTTTCTCCCAGTGGGTCCAGAGTTTTGTTCCTTAGGGACTTTGTTAGTTTTCACTCCTTTCTACCATGGCATTGCTCCCCTCATCCAGACTTGCAGTGTCAAGAAGGCTGCCTCCACTGTCCTTCCCTGGCCACTACTCTTCTTTCTGATTGCCCAAGTGACGTCCATGAAAAAGAACCTATGTTTGGGTGAACTCTCTCCTTAAATATGCAGGACCCAGGGTTTTTTTATTCTCTTATTAACTTGTCCTTAACCATTAACAATTCATTAAAATGTTTAGTCAATTTTTATTACCTGCTTGGAGGTGCTGTCTTCCTTCTGATCTGATGCCACAATGAACCAAAGCTCATGCCCTGGCTTTCCTTGGTGACCTCCATCTTTCCTTAGATGTCAGGGTAATTGGCTACTGTGACTTCATCTCTCGGTAAAGTTGAAGAAAATAAAATATTTTATATATGTTTCTATTATGTCATTTGTCATTTTGATATGCATAGCTTTTCTTTTTTTATATATGCATAACTTTTATACCTCCATTATGAATGATAACCTTTAGTATTATAAAGTGGTACCAAATATTTTAATATTTTATTCTAATACTCTTGCATTGTTTGAAGCATAGTTCATTAAACCAAATTAATTCATTCATCAATTTTTAATGCAAAACAATTAAACTGTTTTTATTGTTTTTACATTTTCTTTAATTTTACTGATATATATATACAATCATATAAAATATGATTACATTTTTCCATATAAATCTTGAAAAATATTTGATCATTAAAAATTTCCAAACTTTTTCCATTGGAGGTTTTATTGTGGACATTATTTTTAAAAAGTTGAATAGGTCCAGGTCAAAACCTTTTTTAAATATAGATTTTTGTCAGGAATCTTAAATTGTTCTTTAAATTTCTAGGCAATAAACATTTTTTTGTATGTCATGCATGGTAGTTATAATCATCTGTATTATTCTATGTTAATTAGTATTACTTAGTCTAAGTTTTCTGGTATAATTTTTGAAAATTTGTATTGATAGGACTGTATATGTCTATTTATTTTTAGATCTCTGGTATATTTTAGTATGTGCATTTTAGCTATTGCCAATATTCTGTTATTTGCTTTCCATAATATTTAATGAGTTGGTCTTATGTTTTAATTGTTGGAGCAGAAAACAACAAATACAAATAAGGGCAAATGCATTTGATATGGAATTACAGCAGGACTAAATATATTACATTAGGAGAGATATGTAGAGGTGCAATTCCAGTCTTTGTAATTCCAGCATGAATAAAATTTAATACAGGGAAAAGATCATCAAACTGATGTCAAGGGAAAGGTGGGTAGGTAAAGAGTCCAGTAAAACAGAAACAATAGAGTCATATTAGACAAATAGGCACATTCTGTTGGAAGCAAAGTATTAAATATATCAAAGTGGCCTATAGTGTTTGGATATAGTAATTACAAAAATGGGTTATGTTGGGAATAGCCTGTGCTGGTATCTCAGCAAACCCTTCTCTCTGTCCTAGAAATCGTGCAGAGCTTTCCAAGCAGTAGTTTCAGAGTTCAAAATTTCCTTGGAAATGTATTCTTGCACAAAATATGAAATCATAAAAGTAAGTGTTTGCCATGTATCTTATCTGGGAGCTACTTGCTTTTGCCTATATCTCTATTTGTTAGCAGTAGTGCTATGTCCCAGTTTACTTAAATAATGAATATGCAATATTTGCACATGTCTTTGAGGGGTTTGTAGTTTGTATATAAGAATGAAGTAAATATTTTATTCCAACTCACACTATTTAGCGACTTTGGAAGCAAGGATTTTGTTTCACATTTACCAATACAATTTACATCTAGGTGTTTTTTTGTTAAGGGAATTGTTGAGAAGTAATTTAGATAATGAAACACACTGCTTTCTATTCTGTTTTTCAGTGCATTTTAAAATGAACATCAGACTTTACAGATATGTATACTTTGATTATGTTATAGGTTCCCAAACCATCCCCTTGTGTTCATTGTCTAACAGAAGCCAGGTTTTACCAGGATATGAGGGAAAAAATCACCCTCACAGAATGCTTGCTTATCTCCTTATCTCATTGATGCATGGCAGTATCAAGAGAACAGTCTCAGCTCTCTGCCAACACAGAAGAGAATATGTCTCAGAGATTTATGGATGAATTTCACTTATTAATGATTTTTCCCATAATTTCCCCCAAATTCCCTCCTCCATCCTGTTGTTACTAATAACAAACTTCCATAAAGGACAGCACATATAACAGTATATATAACCTATTAGAAAAAGAAGTCAACACGAAATGAACTGTTATTTACTTGTCACATGGGAGCGTTCTATTTTTTATTAAGTCCATTCACACAGTCATTCCTGCATTCAAAAATATTTATTAAGCACCAGGAACTGTTCCAGACTGTGGGGATATGAAAGTGAATAAAATTGACTAAATCCCTAGTTTCATCAATGTTACATTCTACTTGGATGAGACAGAGTATAGAGACACAGTCTATAATATTTCAGCTGGTGATAAGTTCAATGGAGAAAAAACTAAGGAAAAGAGAATAAAGAGCATGAGTGTTATGAGTCAGGGGCAGTTTTAATTGAGGGTGTTACTGAAGGCAAACTTCTAGCAATAACCTGATGGAGGTGAGAACGCAACTCATTCATATATTTGAGAAAAGAGTGAGAAGGAAGTGGGGAAGATAAAAAGTGCTTTTAATTCAGAAGTATGCCTGATCTGGTTGAAGAAAAGCATGTAAACTACCCTAAAAATTTTGGAATTGAATCTGGATGTCATAAAAACATGTTAATGGATCTGCACAAAGATTGAGCTAATTCAACTGTCTCAATGAGATCACACTGGATGTATTATGAAGCAGAGTCTGTTGGCAGTCAAGGGCAGAAGCAGAGCCTATTTGCTAACTAATGATTCATGGTAATGACCTATTGTGGTGAGGGTGACGAAAAATGGTCAAGTTTAGCATATTATGAAGTTAGAGGCAACAGAGTATCTTGTTGGATATTCTTGTCTGGATGCAGAGTATGAGAAAAAGAGAAAAATAAAAAATGATTTAAATTTTATATTAGGGCAGTGAAATGGTGGCTCGGTGGCAGAATTTTCACCTGCCATGCCGGAGATCCAAGTTTGTTTCCCAATGCCTGCTCACGCAAAAAATATATATATATATATATTTTTTATAATAAGAATTATAAAATTATAAAATTATATTTTATATAATACGTATATATGAGTCTCAGTGTGATCTTACTGAGATCATATATATGACAGGAGGAATAGAATTCCCATTAACTGAGATGGGAAATATGATGGAACAGTAAGTTTGGTGAGAAAGATAAGCATTTCAATTTTGCACATGCTGCTTTTGAGATGCTGAAGATGAGCTACATGGATAACATAAGGGGAGATATCATATAGGCAGTTAGGTATATAAGTCTGAAATTTCAAGGGTAAATCCAGAATGGAGGTATAAATTTGGGGTTCATCTCCATCATATATTTAGTATGAAAGTTCTGATCTTGGATAAAAGTTTTTAGTGAGTATTTAGTATAAATTTCCAAGTGAATAGAAGAGATCCAAAAGCAGAGCACATTTGAGAGCAGAGCTCATTCTTAAATGAGAAAGAAGGACAAAGAAATATAATAAGAATGAGATTCCATAATCAATCACTGGGTGCTTTTAAATTACCTGGCATTTTCACATGTGATTTAATTTAATCATTGACCCCAATGTAAAGAAGGAAATAATTTGGAGGAACATCTTACTCAAGTCCAAATATTTTAAGTAGAGGAAATTGTATTTGCATCCTCATTTTGGAATTTCAAGTCAAGTAAACTTTTCACTATTCAACTAAGCCATGGTCCTTTAGCTTTTGTACCTTTAGGTTCACTCCATGCAGATGCTAAATCTAAATAATGGCTTAAATATTGCAAAAGGAATATAGCTGTTATTATCCAGAATATGTTAGTAAACATCAGTCTGGCCTAACATGAGATGATATGTAAAGGTAGTAATGTTGGGAAGAATTTGGGGGGTGTGCAGAGGAAAGACAATAAGCAGGGAAAGACAATAAGCAGGAAACATGACAAGACTGAGGCTCTTTACATTAAAAGTCAGCTTGAACGATTTGCTCAGAAGAATTCTTAGGTTGTCAAGTACCAGTATGAGGCATTAAAGTCCTGGAGTGTAGAATATGAACATTATTGGAAAAAAGCAAAGAGGCAATATCACTCTTAGTAAGTACCTACTAACTAGGTCATACTATCTATGCTGTTTCAAAAGATGAAACTGTAATCGTTTGACATGGTCAAATCTCATTTTAATATCCCTTATTAATTAAAAAAAGGAGTGTCATACCTCTCTCTTTGCAGGAATTTGAGAATCTCCATCAGCTGGCTATGATATCCATCTGAATATTCCCATTCCTTTTTTTTTTTTTTTGGCATGGGCAGGCTCTGGGAATCGAACCTGGGTGTCTGGCATGGCAGGCAAGAAGAACTCTGCCACTGAGCTGAATGAGCCTACCCCAGTCCATTTTTATTAACATTTATATATAGCATCTTAATATTACAATAGAAGTGAATGATGAAGAGGAGAAAACATCATTTTTGTTCCATTTTATGTTTATTAATAAGGAGTTTTTCAAGTCAGGATAGCTTTGAATGCTATTGATTTGTATAATATATACGATTTGTTCAAATAAAATTACTATACTTCTAAATAAACATTATTCCAGCACATGGGACCAAATAGATCCCTGTGTAAATCAAACAAATCGGCAAACTCAACAAGTATCTCACCTCTTCTCTTTGATATCTAGCTACCTATATTTAATTGTTTTATACTAGCAGTCTGCAGATTTGCACATGGTACAATAATGTCCATAAAGTTCAGTTTATCGATATTTATGAATGGATTCTATGGATGATAAACTTACTAAGAGTTCACAAGGAGTAAATAAAATACAAATATTTCAGGGCAAAAGTGAACTTACAGGAGCAAGCTTTGATTCTTACAGGATGCAGGGACTGATTGGGAAGTAAGTATGATTCCGGAAGTGCTTAAAATTCTTGTGATAATGTCTTTTTCTGAGCCATGTGGCCCCACAACCTAGCCAAGCCCCACACCATCATGATCACTGACACAAATGCTCATCCACTCTAATTATTCTTGGTGGTTTTCTCCATCTGAAGTTATATTAGCCCCAGACTTCAACTGTCCCAGCAGCTGGGGATTTGGTTCTGATTATTTGTAACAACACAACCCCCTGGGAGATAGTTAGGCAGCTAAGTTCAAGAGGGAAGATATGAAGTCTTCATACTAGTGACAACATGGGTGAACCTTGAAGATATCATGTTGAGTGAAATTTACCAGATATATAGTGAAAAGAAAAATATTGTTTGATCTCACTGATTTGTAACAATTAAAATAAGTAAACTCATAGAGTAAAAATCTAGAATATGGGTTTTCAGGGTTCAGGGTGGGGAGAATGAATGGGAAATTGAAGCTTAAAATTTCAAGGGTTCCAGGCAGTGCGGTGGTGGCTCAGTGGCAGAATTCTCACCTGCCATTCCTGAGACTTGGGTTCATTTCCCAGTGCCCACCCATGCAAAAAAAACAAAAAAACAAAAAAACATTCCAGGGTTCCTATTTGGAATAATGGAGATGTTTTAGTAATGGAGTGTGGGAATGGTAGCAAAACATTGTGAATGTAATCATCAGATGTGAAATATATCTGAATATAATTAAGGGGAAATGTTAGATTGTATGTTTTTTAAAAATCCATGGAACTCAAACAGTGATATGATATGGTCTTTAATAATACAATTATTAAAATGTGCTATCATCAATTATAACAAATATTCCACACCAATGCAAGGTATTGATGGCGAGGTAGTGTATAGAAATCCTGTATTTTATACAGGATTGTTCTGTAAACCCACAACTTCTTTAATGAAGAAAACAAATTGCACTGGAACTAGTATTATTGCAGTTTTACAGATAGTGAAACTGAGACACAGAGAGGTTGCATAGTAGAGCTAGTAATGGACAAACCAGAATCATAACTCAAGTATCAATGGATCCTGAGATTGAACTTTTATCTGTTATGTCTTATCACTTCTCCTAAATATCCTGAAATTATTCAGGGTATGAACTTCAATATCGTAAAGACCATATACAACTATTATTTATAATGTCAAATCTACAATAAAGGAAATGAAAGGTCCTCTTATAAAATGATTTTCAGAGCATCCCTGGGAGGTCCTCTTTGATGGCAAAGGGAGTGGAAGGGAAAACATATTTAGCTGTAATGATTTTGTATGCACTTAGCTGGGCACCAGTTTATGCAATTTCTAGGACATCTAATATTCATACCTGGATTTTCTGAAAATCTCCATGATAATAATAGAGGACTAAGGGTCCAGATTTATATTTTCTTCCTTCATCCTAGAAGTGAATAAGTGAATAAGATAATCTCTTTCCAGAGTTTCCAGGACAGATCATTGCCTATCAAAAGAAAAATCATTTATTTTTATATCACCCTCAAAGCAGCATCTCAAATTATCAGTGCCTTTTTAGGTAAATCTCCAAGTATTATAGAATTGAGGTCCTAGGTGTTAATTGGCCATTTTCAGAAAATGAAATGACCTCTCAATCCTTTCTTTTTTTTCCCCCTCAGAATTGTGAAATAATAATTTAATTTTGATTAATACAGCATGAGGAATAATTAGAAAAGACCCAAAAAATCACGTGGTCCAGCACGAATTTGTAGGAGGAGACACTGAGATCCACAGAGCATAGATAAGGTGCTCAATGTCACTCAGCTAATTAATATCATAGTTTGGATGAAAACACAAATCTCCTGATTTTAAGCCCACTTTTCTCCATCAGGATTATGTGGTATCCAACAAACCTGGTGTACATTTACATAATCAGATTTCATAACGTCTCTCCATAATATGGGCATCTAACAATAGTGAAACTTTATTCTCCTTTCTTTTTAATTTTCTTAGAATGAAGAATTGAAGTGAAAGAAAATGCTATTCTTTTTTTTTTAAATGTAAAGCATTTGTTGGCGTGAATAACAGTCATAAAGCGGTGAAAGCAGAAACTCTTCAAAGATACACTAATAGTTCTGTGCAGTAAGCTCTTCATTTACGTTTATTATCTTTTCATATTTAAATGTACCAAAGGAAAAAGAAAGGATTGTTAAACAAGTCTACACACATCAAACTGTTTTCTTTTGTTCTAGGCTTTGAAAAATACCTCACCCTCTAATGGGGTTTAAGTAAATGGCAATGTTTATTAATCCACAAAGAATTTATATAGCTTTGTGATTACAGGCAGGAGAAAATAAGAGAAAAGGCAAAGTTAGCTAAAACAAATTTTAAAGTAAGCAAAATCTCTATGTCAATCAAAAACATTAAAGCTAGATGCTTTGAAACTCCTCTGGCTAAGCCGTGGGCATAAAACAAGAAAATTATGAGGTTGGCTGAATAAAATACACACATTCATCAAAAATTAACAGCGTTTGTAAAGCCTAAATTATGAATATTGGGCTATATATATGTGTAACTATGTACTTATTCTGGCCTATATGTATTTGAAATTATTTAGATGTACCATTCTTCAGGAAAAAGAAAACATAAAAGTTATTTTATATTATTTATGAATCAAAAACTTGATAAAAGGAATGCTAAATGAAATATTTAGGACAATATACTGACATATGTTGACCATTAATATAAAAAAAGTATTGAAAAGTATGTCTATGGACATTGAATATTTAAGTAGGGTTTGACTTTTAACTTTTGCTTTTACATTAAATGCAGAAAATCACTTTCTTTTGGTTAATCAAATGCGGAGTTATGCCCACCTTGCAAATTAGATAAGGAAAGCTGTCATTACAAAGCCAATTAAAAATGGA
The DNA here is from genome assembly GCA_004026745.1 of Myrmecophaga tridactyla. Taxonomy (NCBI): domain Eukaryota; kingdom Metazoa; phylum Chordata; class Mammalia; order Pilosa; family Myrmecophagidae; genus Myrmecophaga; species Myrmecophaga tridactyla. The sequence continues at coordinate 62,814 of PVIY010009452.1, read as the reverse complement.
GAGGGTGAATTGCTACTTGTGTAGAGTGCTGGGTAGGACAAATGGAGAATCTTGTAGCTAGGGTTTAGCATTGGGCTTAGAGTAAAAATGATCTTTAGGGACATTATCAATGCAATGTCAGCCCTTTTTTTGTATGCTCTATGGCAGGGGTCACATTTCATTCTTTTGCAATGTGAATATCCCATTATTGCAACATTTGTGGAAATTTTGCTTGTTTGTTTTTTGGGTAAGTGCATGGGCGAGGAATCCAATCCAGGTCTCCCACATGACAGGCCAGAATTCTATCACTGAACCACTCTTGCACCCCCTACAATGCCACTTTTGGAGATGTCAATTAGGACTGCCATTCCTGCAGGAATCTTTATTTTTTTATGCCCATCTACTAAACTAAAAGTGGTCAGTACAGCTATAGAAAACTAATATTTTAATTTCTTTTCCTCCAAAGGCAAAATTTTTTGGACCGAATCAAGAATTCTGTGAGAAGCATTTTAGTCTATCAGAGTCTCAGCTTGCATTGGACTAGCCTCTTGATTCCACTGCCCCTTCTCTTATTTCATGTTACTATTCCTTATTTCCGCCCACTTTAGTCTCTATTTCCCTTCTCAAATGTGCAACTACTGCACCGTTTCTTATTCATTTACTGTATCTTCAGTTTCCTCCTTATAACTTATCAAACTTATCCAATCCTTTTATCATCTTTATACGAAGCTATTAATACCACATTCTTGGGTATTCATTGGATGACTTGGTATAAGTTATAAGAACAACCATCATGAGTGTGCTACTCTTGGATTCAGCCTTAGTGTTTACTACCAGATAAATTAATGAGATAGAAGAATTCCAGATTTAAAAAAAAACTCTGTTTTTGAATAATTTCTTCCTGCATTTAGGAAAGACATTTTAACTCATCTAATTTACTCTTTTAAAAGTAGAAATCCTTAATAGCCTCCCAGAAGAGTAAGAAGCCTCTTCTTGAAGTCAGACAACCCATTCCATTTTTGGCTCAACATACTTGTTAAAGAATTCTTTCTTTTATTGGTTTAATTTTTAAACCTCTACCAAATGGAACAAGATGCATTGGAAGCATTTTTTACTTTATTTAAATTGTGGCTAGAATACCCATATTATATACCCATATTGGTCATATCCAAAAAATTTACTATTGTTGTTGTTTTTCCCCCAAGAATTAACCTTCTCTGACTCCTTGAGTGTTTTTCATGCAATGATAGAGTTTCATTATTTTAGAATATTTTAAGATCTGACATCATTTTCTCTTAATCAGAGAACAGTTCTTATTTTTTTTTAAAGTACCTTGAAAAGTTGTTAGTTCAGAAGATAGGCCTTTAATGGCTATGTTGACTGCAGACAAGTTTAAAGTGAAATGTTTTCAGCAGTTCTGCAGATGACAAGGCAGAAATATGTTTTACCCAGATAAAGAAGCATTAACTGGGTAGAAGTGGGGGATCCAGTAAGCTGGAGGGAGGCTGAAATGAGGTGATGTAAAGGCTAATGAACTATCACTCTCTTTCCCATTCTATGGACTGACTGAATAACAGACAAGAGACATTTTAAGAATCATGGTAACTCATGATCAAGTTTCAAGTAACATACAGAATAGTTAGACCACCCTAAAAAAGATTCTCTGTGTTAGTTCGCTAGCTGTTGGAATGCAATATACCAAAACAGGGACATCTTTTAAAAAGGGAAATTTAATAAGTTACAAGTTTACAGTTCTAAGGCTATAAATTTTTCCAAACTGAGGTATCCAGGGAAAGATACCTGAATTCAAGGAAGGCTAATGGGTCAGGGACACCTCTGTCAGCTGGGTAGTCATGTGGCTGACATCTGTTGGCCCCTTGCTCCTGGGCTCTATTGGTTTCAGCCTCTGTTCCTGTGGAGGGTCCTCACTTTGCTTCTCCAAGGTTGGCTTTCATCTCTTGTCTTCCCTTGGCTCTCTCAAGGTTCTGACTTGCTTAACATCTCATGGTGACATCTTTTGGGCTCCAAGCATCTCCAAACATCCATGTCTCTTTTCTCCAAGTGCTGTTATCTGTATCAGATCTGCTCTGAAGTTTCTACTGGCTCTGTCATTTCTGACTCTTTCCAAAATGTTTCCTATTTTAAAGGATCCCAGTAAACTAACCAGGACCCACCAGGAATGGCTGGAGTCATATCTCCAACTAATCAAAAGGTCATATCCAAAATTGCGTGTGCCATATATCTGTGAAAATAATCTAATCAAAGATTTCCACCTAGATTATTGAATCAGGATTAAAAGAAACAGCTGCCCCAACAAGATTGCATCAGGATTAAAACATGAATTTTTGGGAGCAAATAGTGCTTTCAAACTAGCACACTGTGTTTCATTCCAGACCATGCACAACCTCCACCAGCCCCTGCTGGTCTTTTCTCCAGGCCCCTGGGTTCTAACAACTTTCCCCGGGGTGATTTCTTTCTGCATCTCCAAAGGCCTGGGCTGAGCTGCGAGTGCTGAGATGAGGTATGCTGAGCTGCTTGGGCTGTGCTATGTTGCGCTCTCTCATTTAAGCACCAGCCAATTAAGTCAAAGGTCATTCATTGCAGCAGGCACGCCTCCTAGCCAACTGCAGATATAATCAGCAACAGATGAGGTTCATGCACCATTGGCTCATGTCCACAGCAACAGAACTAGGTGCCTTCACCTGGCCAAGTTGACAACTGAATCTAACTACCACAGCAGCCTTTACAGGTTAGCTTCTCTCACTTAGAAATATACATTTAAGATTCATCCATGTGTTTTTGTGGTTTGATATCTCATTTATTTTCATGGCAGAATTCTGTCGTTTTGTATGGTTGTATTAAAGTTTATCTAGAATACTTCAGTTGCTTCTAGGTGAGGCACTATGTATAAAAACTAAAGCAAATATTTGGATGCTAGTTTTTGGGTGGGCATGAGTTTTCAAAAAAGTTGGGTAAATACCTGGGAACACAATTATGGGATCATATTGTAAGTCTATGTTTAGTTTTTCTAAGAAATTACTAAATTCTCCTCCACAATGTCTGTAATATTTTGCACTTCCACCAACAAAGAAAGAGAGTTCTTGTTCCTATCTTTATCTGTGCCAAATGTTGTTTACCGTCTTATCACATGATTATTTTCCATCTGTGTGTCTTCTTTGTTGAGGTGTTTATTCAGGTATTTTCCCGATTTTTAAATTGGGCTGTTTGATCACTTAGTGTGGAGTTTTAGTGTTCTTTGTACGTTTTACAAATATCTTTTATCATATACATGTTTTGCAAATATTTTCTCCAAACCTGTAGCTTGTTTTTTTATTCTCTTAACAGTGTCTTTCACAAAGTAGTTTTTATTTTTTGCTAACGTCTATTTAGCAATTTTGTTCTTTGATGGATTGTATTTTTGGTAGTGTATCTGAAAAATCATCACCAAACCCACGGTGACCCATATTTTCTCATATGGTTTCTTCTAGAAGTTTTATAATTTAGCATTTACATTTATGTCTATGATCAATTTTGAGTTAGATTCAGTTCAGGTTGTAAGGTCTGTATCTAGGTTCATTTTTGCATATGTACATCTAATTGTTCCACCACCATTGAATGGCCTTTGATTCTTTATCAAAGATCACATGACTATATTTGTGAGAGTCTATTTCTGAGCCCTCTGTTCTGTTCCCTTGATCTATTTGTTTGTTGTTTGACCAAAGCCACACTGCCTTGATTAATGTAACTATGTAGTAAATCTCAGAATCAGGTTGTGTTAGCCTTCCAGCTTTGGTCTTCATCCTCGTTGTATTGATTATTCTAGGTCTTTTGCCTTTCTACTAATTTTAGAAATTTTAGAATCAGTTTGTCAATATCTACGTAAAAGCAGGAATTTTTATTGGGAAACATTAAATCGATAGGGCAAGTTGGGAAAAATTGACATCTTAACAAAACTGAGTCTTCCAATCTATGAACACAGATTATATAAAAATTTATTTATATCTTATTAGATTGTTTCACCAGTGGTTCAGAGTTTTGTGCATACCGATGGATCTTGTACATAATTTGTTGTATTTGCACATAAATATTTCATTGTTGTGCTATTGTAAATGCTGCTGCTTTTTTATTTTTTAATTTCAAATTCCATTTGTTCATTGCTGATATATTTTTATTTTGAGTCCTGTAACCATGATATAGTTAGTTATTAGTTTCAGGATGTTGTTATTGATTCTCTGGGATTTTCTATATAGACAATCATATCATCTGTGAATAAAGGCCATTTAATTATTTTTTTCCTTTCCAATGTATATCTTTTAAATTTCTTTTTTGTATCTTATTGTAATAAGTAGGACTTCTAATACAATATTGAAAGAGGGTGTTCTAGTTTGCTAGCTGCTGGAATGCAATATACCAGAAACAGAATGGCTTTTAAAAAGGGGAATTTAATGAGTTGCTAGTTTACAGTTCTAAGGCCGAGAAAATGTCCCAGTCAAAACAAGTCTATAGCAATGTCCAATCAAAGGCATCCAGAGAAAGATACCTTGGTTTAAGAGAGCCGATGAAGTTCAGGGTTTCTCTCTCAAGTGAGAAGGCACGTGGCGAACACAGTCAGGGCTTCTCTCTCGGCTGGAAGGTCACATGGCGAATACAGCATCATTTGCTAGCGTCTTCTCCTGGCTTCCTGTCTCGTGAAGCTCCCCGGGAGGCGTCTTCCTTCTTCATCTCCAAAGGTCACTGGCTGGTGGACTCTCTGCTTTGTAGTGTCACTCTCTCTGAATCTCTCATTCTCCAAAATGTTTCCTCTTATATAGGACTTCAGAAACTAATCATGGGTGGGCCACGGTGGCTCAGCAGGTAAGAACACTTGCCTGCTGCGCCCAAGTACCCAGGTTCGATTCCTGGTGCCTGCCCAACTAAAAAAAAAAAGAAACTAATCAAAACCCACTCAAATGGGTGGAGACATGTCATCCCCTAATCCAGTTTAACAACCATTCTTAACTAAATCACATCAACCAGGGAGATGATCTCATTAGTTTCAAACATACAGCATTGAGTTGAGATTATTCTACCTTTATGAAATGGGATTTATATTAAAACATGGCTTTTCTTAGGGGGCATACTTCC
>PVIY010009452.1:0-57611 GCA_004026745.1 Myrmecophaga tridactyla | reverse complement strand
GGGCATCATTGCCTTATTCCTATTCTTCTGGAGAAACCACACAATCTCCCACCGTTAAGTATAAGGTTAGCAGTTAGCAGTAGGTTTTTGGGTAGATGATCTTCATCAAATTTAGGAAGTTCAACTCTATTCATAGTTTGCTGAAATTTTCTGGGTGTTGGAATTTGTCAAATATATTTTAGTATCATTTGAAGTGATCATGTGATTTTTCTTCTTTAGCCTGTTGTAATGGTGGATTACTTTGTAAATATTGAACAAATCTTAATACCCGAAATAAATCCAATTTGTCATGGTGTATAATTATTTTTATAAATTGTTAGATACAATTTGGCTAAAATTTTGTTCAGGATTTTTATGTTTATTTTCATAATATTTATTGGCCTATAATTTCCTTTTCTTATATTGAATCAACTTGGTTTGGGTAATAGTTATGCTAGTTTCATAGAATAAGTCAGAAGTGCTCCTCTTCATGCATGTTATGGAAGAAATTGTGGAGAACTGTTAATTCTTCCTTAAGTATTTAGAAGTTCATTAATTATTGATTAAATTACTTAGATACAGGGCTATTGAGGCTCCCTTTTCTTCCTGTGTGAACCTGAATAGTTTGTGTCTTTAGAGGAATTGTTCCATTTCATCCAAGTTACCAAATTTTTAGACAGTTTTCTTAGTATTCCCTTTTTGTATCCATTTAAAATCCGTAAGGTCAGCACTGATTACCAACCCCCTCCACTTTTATTTTTGTTATTAGTTATTTGTTTCTTCTTGGTTAGCTTGGCTAAAGTTTTATATTTTTTATTTTTTTAAGTTTCATGATTTATACTGACCTTTTACAGAACAAAATTTTGGTTTCATTGACTTTATTGATTTCATACTTTCAATTTAATTGATGTCTACTCTAATTTTTATTTCTTTTCTTCTGCTTTTAGGCTTAATTAAGCTTTACTTTCCCTGGTTTATTAAGATAAAAACTTAGGTTACTGATTTAAGATCTTTTTTCTAATATTTGAAATATAATGCTAAATATTTCCCTCTAATCACTGCATTTATATCCCAAAATATTGAAAAGTGGTACTTTCATTTTCATTTGATTCAAAATATTTTAAAGTTTCTATTGAGATTTCTTCTGTGATGAACAACTTATTTAGAGGTATGTTACTTAATTTCCAACTATTTGAGATTTCAAGATAATGCCCTCATTGATTTCTAAATTAATTATATCATGGTCTGAGAGCTTACAGTTTATTCTGATGTCTCTTCTAGTGGAGAATACGGTTATCTTGGTGAATGTTAACATGCGAGATTGAAAGGATGTGTATTCTTCTATTGTTTTATAGAGTTGTCTACAATTATAAGTTACATCAAGTTGATTGATAGTGGATTTCAGGTCATTTATAGCCTTGCTATTTTCTGGCTGCTTGATCTTTTAAGTACTGGCGGAGAGATGCTGAGGTTTGCAAATGTAATTGTGGGTTTGTCTAGTTCTACCACTCTTGTTTCTGATATTTTGATGTTTTGTTGTTAGTCGTATACATGTTTTGGATCATTTTTTCTTCCTGTAGAATTGAAATCTTTATAGTTATTTAATGTCCTATTTACCCCTGATGATCTTCCTTTTTCATTAGTATGCTTTGTCTGAAATTAATAAACTTATACCAGCTTTCTTATAGTTAGTGTCAGCATGGTTTATCTTTTCAATCTATAAAAGTCTTTATATTAACTTGTGCTTCTTATTCTGCCTGACAACCTCTGTCTTTTAATTGGCATATTTGGAACATTCACACAGCAATTATTCCTGTACATGGATTAATATCTATGTCTCTGTCTATTTTCTATTCATTCCCCTTGTCCTTTGTTTCTTCCCTTGCCCCTTTTTCTCCCTTATATGATATTGAGCATTTTATATGATTGCATTCTTTGGTTCTCAGCTATACCTTGTCTTTTAAAATGATTTTAGTAGTAATGCTAGAATTCAAAACATTCCTGTTTAATCTAAGTCTACCTTCAAATAACAATTTACTAATTCTTCTGTTGCACAGGTAATATACAACAGAATTTCAATTCCTTCTTCCTGTCCCCTGTGACATTGCTATTTGGAAAGTTTCTATTGACCTATGTTCATGTTCACAGATTCTTTCCCTTCCATTTAGAGTCTAAAAATGTATCTGTCAAAGGCATGCTTCATTTCTGTTACAGTATTTTGATTTCTAGTATTGCCATTTGACTATTTCTTAGAATTCCCATATCTATGCTTGCATTACCCTCCTGTTCCTGCATGCTGTCTCTTTTGTCCATTAGAGCCATTAACACATTAAGCATAGTGATTTGAAATTCCCTATGTGACAATTTCAAAATCTGTCTTATATTTGAGTCTGGTTTTTATGTTTGCTTTCTCAGTTCAAACTGTATTTAATCTTGTTTTTTGGCATGACGCATAATTTTTTTGTTAAAAGCAGACATTTTGCATTAAGTAAAAAGAACCAAGATAAATAGGTTTTTAGTGTGAAGATTTATGTTTGTCTTGCTAGGAGTTAGGCTTTGTTTAATGATTGCTTTAGCAATCAGTGTCAGAGGGTTCAAACTCTACAGTGTTCTTGTTTTGGTATCAGCTTTTGACTTTTCATCTTCCTATGTATTCGTCCTTAGAGAGTGTCTGGGACTTGGTGTGTTCTCAGCTGTAACCCACTTTCATCTGTAATCCCATTATTCTGCAGTCTTGTGAATCAAACGTTGGGGAGAAAAGTGTTTTATAATCTTATGACTAAATTTCTGTCTTTTAATGGGTTTGTCTCTCTTGGCTATGATTGTCACAAATGTTGCTTTTGTTGTATATATTACTTTTTCTCCCTTGCCCACTACTCCCTTCCCTGGCTGAACCATTCCCAATCTCTTTTTTTGAAGTGCTGACCCATGCTGAGTAAGTATTTTGCTTGTTTGTTTGCTTGTTTTTTCCTTTTACATAATACAGGAAGGCTACTGTGGAATGGAATGGGAGGAAGACACTTCATTCTACATGGGGTAAGATTCTGGTAAGCTTTCCCCTCGATTGTGGGCCTTTGTTATAGAGAAACCTCTGAGTGTCTTTCACAAGGATTTGTCTTGCTATCTCCTGGTGGAAACATGAAGGTATCTTCACTGAAAAAGCCTAAGTGTGTTCCTGGCAATAAAGGTCAGGAAAATGTGGTGGCAAGTAGGCTGTAGAACTGCAGCCTCCAGGAGTTTCTCACTGTCAACTTAAGCCACACTCAGCCTCCAGAAACTTCAAAAGTGTCCCTTCCATACCTGCTATGGCTCTAACAGCTCCTGCTCCGAACAGGCAGGTTTCAGGTGAGGCTTTCCGGATTCCCCTCTCTCTAGATTTCAGGTGGTGTTTTTACCTGTAATCTGAATTGACTGATGGGTTAAAGAAAAGTCGCTGACTTTCAGTTTGCTCTGCTTTTTCTTGGCGTAAGGATGGGAATAACATCTTTCAAGCTCCTTAAATCTTTGAGCTGAAACTGGAAGTTCCAATAAACAAACTTTTAATGTCATTATTTTATGTGTGATATTTGGGTGTCGTAAACATGATCAGTGAAGGGACCACGGTGAATTATCAACAAAGGATCTATGGTGAAATTCATTCTAATTAAAATACTCAGAGACATGTGTTCCATATATATCCTGTAGGTTAGATGTGAGGATTGAGATATTCTATGTACCCAGAATAGTGTCTTTCAAAGAAACAGAACTAAATAATTGCTAGCTATTATTGCCAATGCTAAAGGGGATAATCCCTTTAAAAGGAGAGGAATATGACTCAAAACCAAATTATCTCTAAAGGAATTGTAACTTCAGAATAGAAGCAATTATAATCTTCAATATTAAGGCTTAAAAATAAGATAGCAGAAGTTTTAAAATAGTTTCTACACTGCTTAAAAATTTTGGCTAAAATGCAAAAATGTCCTAATAAGTAAGTGTATGTAATATGATTTCAAAGCAACAGAAGCACTAAGAATTGCAGAATAGTTACTTTTAACATCACTGAATTCACAAATTGATTTCCACTTGGAATTGTGAAGGGAAATTTGGGATAATTGTAGAGTCATTGAGAAACTAAAGGAAATCTCAAACAGGGATCTTTTTATTGCATGTGCAATGATTAAATGAGCAAATGAGCTATACTTCAAAATAAATGGTTCTCAAATTTTACTTCAAAAAAAAAAAGCTTATGGGGCAGGCCACGGTGGCTTAGCAGGCCGACTTCTCACCAGCTATGCTGGAGACCCTGGTTCATTTCCCAGTGACTGCTTATGCAAAAAAAAAAAAATGCTGATGAAAATGCATAGCAGGTAAGAATCTCAGAGTTTCTGATTCACTATGTCACAGGTAAATCCTAAGATGACGTATTTTTAGTGTGCTGGTTGAAGTAATATTTATCTACATGGTCTTTAGACTGGGCTTTGAAAAATATTTCTATATAGTTAATTTGGAAGGAAAAAATGAATGTTACAAAGAAAGGGAAAAAGTTTTGATTTAATGAAAAAATAATTCAGGAGTTTTTGTAGTTTCTGATCTGAGATCTGTTACTAAATCTTGCTGAAAAGTATTTAAGTAATCTCCCTAAGACATGCCTTTAGAAGATGTGAATTTAATTTCACTATATCGATGTTTCCATCAAGTTCTAAAGTTAATGTAGATAGCTAAGTTATATGTTTTTTTAATTTAAAAAATCATTTCACTACTTTGAGAATTACTCGAACTCTCACAGATATGTGGATTCTGTCAAATTTTGAATTAAGGCAGCTTTAATTAAAATACCTACTGAACCTTATATATACATGCAGTCCAGGAGATGGGAGTACTCATCCTTCTGTGGAATCATTAAAGCCTTTCTTATGGGGAAGTTTATAGTTTTACTTATTGGTAATTTCCCCTCTATTTGTATGTTCTGAAGACATGACACATGTCCAACTATGACTTCTTGAAGCTACTCTTCATTGAATTGTTGGTCAGTTCTCCTGGGATGCCATAATATTAAACATTTCCTTCTTAATAGCAAAGAAATTCCTTTTGTTCCTCATAACCTGAAAATTTTACTCTATGTTTCATCAATATTTCCTCAATGTATCTAATAAATCTTGTCATTGGGAACCTTGTATGTTAACATGCAACAAACTATTCCTTTTGTTTCTTTGAGAAGTCCAGCAACATTACATTCTTATACCCTGTCATTCATGATGAATCAAAATGATTTGCTGAAACAAAGAGAAATAGGAACAAAAAATGGACACAAACACACGTGCGTGTAAGTGTGTAAGTCTGCATGAACACATACACACATACACACATACACAAACGTACTGTTTTAGTTTCCTGGCTGCTAAAGCAAGCAAATACCATACAATGGATTGGCTTATATACGTGAATTTATTGGCTCAAACTTTCAAAGGCTAGAAGGCTTGCTCTCTCCTGGGGTCTAGATCTTCTGGCTGATCAGCAATCTTTGGAGTTGATGGGGTTTTCTGTCATTTGGCAATGGCTGTCCTCTTTCTCTTCCAGGTAGTTTCGACTTCCACCTTCTTGCTGCTCCCCTTGGCTTCTGCCATGTCCAGTTTCCTTTGCTTTTAAGAAATGCAGTAATATTGGATGGAGGCCCACCCTCTCTCGCTTTGAGCATGCCTTAACTAATATGTCCAAAGTTCTTTTTGTGTGTGTGTTACCAATTTTGCTAATATTTACTGTATGCTAGAATTAGACATTGAAAGACCACAAGCAGGACTAAGGTTAAGATGATAGTATCTTTGGCTTGTTAGTTCACTATATTTTTAAGTTTCATCAGATATAGACACTGAAAGAAAATAAGTTCAAATTGAGTATTTAATATTTGGGTGAGATAGCAAAGACATCTCTTTCCTCCTCACAAGATTTCCAAATAAACATTTCTGCAAAAGAAAGGTAGGCAAACAACTTAAGACAAAGTTTTAAAAAGTCAGTTGAAATTTTATTTTAATTAAAGACCCCAGGGACAGGAAATTCCTTTGTTATAGTACATTATATATGGTTCTTTATATAGAGTAAAACAGACATCAGGGAACCAAATGTTTATCCCAGCACCAAACTCTTATTGTACAGACAGTGAATCAAGATTTTCTTTACTGACGTTGAGATTGTAATACATCTCCACATACAAGATGTTCTTTGGTAGACCTAATCATTCAGTGGAATTAAAGAATTTGCAAAAGGGAAAAGTATTAACATATTACATGTAAAATAAAAGCATAGTACTTTTTCTCACCGTAAGCTATTTAGACTTCATGAAAAAATCAATTTTAGTAAAATTTATAAATATTGCCTCAAAACTTAACCATTTAACTTCTGTGGACAGAAAAAAAATATGTAAAATGAAATGGAGTAGATGAGTTTTTACATATATATTTCAGTGGTAGAATTCTCACCTTACATACCGGAGATCTGGTTTTGATTTCTGGACCATGCACCTAAATATATATATATATATTTAGGATGTTTCTGATAATTGGGCCAAAGGAAGCTAATCTGAAGGATATGGATGGAATTCTTTGAACTCCTGAGCAGCTACCAATTTCCGCCTCACCCTAGCACTTCACCTCTAAATCTATAAAACATCTTTTTGGAACAGCTATCTAATACATCTTAAATTAAGTTTATCAATAACAGCAATAGCTTTTAATTACCACTGTATGAAAAATGTGCATGTTGAAAGTGATCAAAATAAGTGAATTGGGATATTGCAGAAACCCTATTGTGGGTAAAGGAGTCCCATGAGTCCCAAAATACCCAATATATATATACGATGCTACAGTATCTCAGTTTCGGTAGTGCTGATTTTTTTTTTTACATGGGCGGGCACCAGGAAATGAACCCAGATCTCTGGCATGGCAGGCAAAAATTCTGCCACTGATCCACTGTTGCCTGCCCTGATTTGGTTTTAACACTGTGATTCTACTCTCTCTTTAATGAGCTCTGTCCTTGCAAGAGGTAAATTTCAAATTCACTTGTATTTTAGTTTTATCAGATTCCAAAATTTCTAAGATAGTATTTTTCTTTTAAAAACTTGTTCCCACTATAGATCCAAAAAAAAAAAAGCATTTTAATATCCTCTTGGTGCCTTATAAGATTAGTGTTATAATTGTATAACTATATATAAGGTTATTTCACTTAAGCCCCTGCACTGCTACATTTCTAAACACATCCGTCATGGTTGGGTTCATGTATCAACTTGGCCAGGTGGTGGTGCCCAGTTGTTTGGTCAGGCAAGCGCTAGCCTGTGCATTACTATGAGGACATTTCATGAACTTAAATCATGATCACATTGGCTGCATCCACAGCTGATTGCATTTGTAATCAGCTAAGGGGAGTGTCTTCTGCAATGAGTGATGCGTAATCTAATCAATGGAAGGCTTTTAAGGAGAACTCAGAAGAGAAAGTCACTCTTCCTACTTCAGCCAACCAGCCTCTCCTGCGGAGTTTGTCAAAGCCCTTCATGAGAGCCACCAGCTTCACAGCTTGCCCTATGGAATTTGGACTCTTCCATTCCCATGGTTGTCTAGTCAGCCTCTCCTGAGAATTCGCTGAGGATCTTCATCAGTGCTGCCAGCTGGCAGCCTGCCCTACAGACCTTGGACTCTATATTCCCATGGTTATGTGAGATACTTTTATACATTTTATATCTATGGATATCTCCTGCTGATTCTGTTTCTCCAAAGAACCCTAGCTAATACAACATCCTAGAGAGATTTAAAATAGACTGAACTTTCTCCCATAGATGGGTTCCAAATTCAGAAGACTTTTTACTCATAAATTTGCCATTGTAATCAAGAGTTCATAGCAATGGTATTCCTATCTAGTAGTCCTTTCATACAACAGTTTGGACAGGAGTGACACACTATGCAGGAGAACTATCTCTTTCTAAAGATGAGGTTAATCAGTTGGAGATCTTTCTCTATAGTTCCTCTACTTTTATTTGAAGCTCTGCTCTTTAGCAAGAAGTTCTTTATATCTGTTGTGAATGGGCTCCTGAGGCTTTATCCATGGATTCCATCTTATGTAGTAGACCACTCACAGTTCTTGATGATGCATGCTGGCTACTGGATAAAGAGTATTATTGGAATAGCTCACATAGAGAGGATTAGTGAAATCTTCAAGTATCTGTAAGACCACAGTGATTTAGACCTTTTGGGAAGATTCACTTTTCTCTTTGCTGCTCACTGTTGCAGAGGAATGTTCCAAATAAACAGGTATATAAGTGGTCCAAAATGATAATGTGAAAATATTCATTGAATTCCAGTCTTGTAGGAAATTGACATGTCATTTGCCAGACACAGTCAATGAACTGAAGAAAAGCAGGCTGAAAACATTTGCATGATTTCTTTTCCTCCATGACCAACTCTTAGTTAAAATCAATGTTCAAAACTTCGCCATTCTTTCTCCACAAGAACTTCAAATCCTTTGATGGTTTGATAGCATCCATACAACAGGAGCATGGCCAGGGAAGTTAGCTGAGCAATCATCACTGCAATGTACAACCACAGAAATCTTCCTTGACTTTACCTTGTCAGCAGTCCTAAAAGACCCTGAAAGAATAAGCTTAATATGTTCTAGCCAGTGAGTAGATTCCAAGTTAGACAACCAGTGAGTTTCTTCAATGTTGGGTACACAATCTCCAAAGTTTTCATAATGATTCACTCATAACATGAATATTGTGGATATCCAGAAATGCTAGTTCTGCATTTTAATAGGCATCTTCACTTTCATAACCTCCACCCTTTTTCTTATTGGCAACAGCAATAAAACTTGGCTGGACATCAAATATAAAGATTTCATGAGACTGGGCATTGTACTCCATGATGGCTTGAAGGATTTCATCCTTTTTGCTATGCTTCCCACTTTTCATCCTCTTTGCTATGCTTCCCACTTAAACATCCCATGGGCTGGCTACATTGAGTGATTGTGGCTTGACTTTCAGGATGAATTCATGATTAAACTGGGATCTGGCCCCTTGATCTGATGGATGTCACACTCTTTAATTCTTTATCAGGAATATTTGCTGGTACAGCCAAAAGGATGGGGTATGTATCACACAGCTCACATCATTCATTCATCTATGATATTTTCCAGCTTTCATTAGAAATTCCCTGCTTTCTATACTCTAAAAAAGGATCATATCGCTTCCACCCATTTTCAGGGAATACTTTTTTTTGGATTCAAAAGCAGAGAGGGGCAGATTATTAGAGATGGGGAAATTCATATTTCATTAGATTCTCAAATATGGATCTCATTGTTCACCTCTCCATTTATGAGCAAATTGTAAATTCCAGATATCCTCGCACACAGTTTTTAGTCCATAAGAATTTTCATCTTGACTGAAAGCACCATCAATTTTTTCTACTCTACTTATCACATGAAGAGAAACATCAAAAGCAAGTAGAGGGTCTTGTTCCATGCTTTTGAAATATAATCTGTAATTTGTGACTGAGTTCTTCATACACCAGGGAACAGCATATACAAGTTGCATCTTTGGCCATGTCTGTAATATTTTCTTCTGGAAGCAAGGGTGGTTCTTCTATTTCTCTCACTTGTTAGACTCCCTCAGGACCCTCAAATCAAGAGAAAACATGTCTCAGGAGCTGAAATGGAACCTGATAATATGACAGAAACAAATTTTGTGTGCACTGAATTCTTTGAATGAGAAATGGAGGCAGTGGACAGGGAGCCCAGTTGGGCAGCCATGCCATGGCCACTAGCTGGGAGCCAAGACTCTAGCTACTGGAGGTCTTCTCCATGGCACACAAAGGGCAGTGGGGAAGTGAGATTGAAAGCGACCTCCATGGTGACTGGGCCTGAGAAGTGGAGGGCCCAAAGTTCCTTTTTAAAAATGGGTTCATACCCACAGGAGCAGAAGTTGGGACCTGAGCATGACTTGTGTGGGGGACATGATTTAATTTCCAACACAGACTGTTTTCAAATATATTAATTTAGGGTAGTGCAGAAGAGGGTTCACTGACTGAGAGCCTTGAAGAGCATTCATTTATTCACTGATTCCCTTACTCAACATGTATTACTATCTTTACCATAGTTGTGCGAAGGAGATGTGAAGAGAATGGGTGGCAAAGATTTCTACCTCGGGACACTTAAAATACATTGAAGAAGATAAGAAATACATTATTTTTAAATGCAATACAACAAGAGCAAGTAGAGGTGTACAAAGAATCTCTGGAAGCATAAAAAAGAGTATGCATCTGTAGAAGATTAAGGGATGTCTAACTGAGAAATCAGGATATAAGGGATGATTTTGATTATTGAGTCATTATATGGATATTCCTTTTTGCTTTCTGGTATATTGGAGTAGACAGAGAGAAATAACTGTAATCTCTCAATTGTAATCCAGCTGCCTTGATCTCTGATGATTGTATAGCTTTTATCTTCTTCCCCTGTGATTGTGAAAACCTTGTGACTAATCTTTATTTTTACCCAGTTATCTAGTTTTTTAACTTTAGAGTCCTATAATCACTAAAGATGGCCCCTAATATTTAATGATGAAGGGTCTTGGAGCAGCCCAGAACTAACCCACCCCAAGTCCAAAGTTATCTTGATAGCAAGACTGGATCTAATCAAATGGGCCCACCTGACATGTACAGTATCTTAGACTTTAACCTACAAGTCATCTATACCCCATTCTGCCTTTTACTTACATATGTTTTGTGACTAAGCATGTAATCAATCTGCATATGCTCAATAACTAGATCACCTCTGATTATATCATCTGGGGCCACTGTGCTCATTATCCTAAACCCTGCACATCTTTTTCTCTAATAAAACTATCAGAATTACTGCAGTTCAGGGAGACAGATTTTGGGTTGATAGGCCATCTGCTCTCTTGCTTCATGCCTAGTAATAAACTTTTTCTCTCTTTGTCTCAGGAATTTGTCATTGAGCACACTGGGGAGAAGAATCTACCACTTTTGACCAGTAACAGATCTATCCCTATAGGTGGAATTTAAACTGAATGTTGAGCTATGTGAACTGTTATTCAAGTGAATAAGAACAATAATAAAAATACGATTCAGGAGAATCATATGGAAAGCTTAAGGAACTGTAGGTAGCTCAGTCTGATTAATACATGATTGGTTAAGTGGCAAGAAATAAGTCCAAAAAGTTTTCAAACAGATTGTAAGGGATCTCGTATAGGATGTTAAAGAGTTGGAGCTTTGTCATGAAGTCCTTGAGAAACTATACAAAAAAAAGAAACTGTTTGCCCTGTGGAAAATGGAAGAGAGATGGGAGAAGGTAGGGTGGAGGCAGGGGAAAAGGCATTAGAAGCCCATCACATTATTCTTTAGATAAGTGAGAATCAGTAGAAAGAAAAGGAATGATTGAAGGGTTTCAAGAAATCTGTAAAATTACAAAGCTCGATAACCATGCCAAACACTCTGTATTCTACCCATAAAATATTTTTGCAGGAATGAGAGCTAATAGATGTTATCAGGAGGTTGGGGAAAGGTATTTTCCTTCCATCCATATTTTGTGTTTATTTGTAAAACAAAAAGTTGTATGGGCTCTTAGAAAGGAAACAGTTATATTCTTTAAGAAAATCATTATGTATGACCTATAAGACAGTTGAAATTTATTTATTTTGTTGATGTTTAAGGTAACTTTGAGTTTGAAATAATCACATTTTGTAATTTCAGCCACTGCATCTTGCTCTATGTTTTTTTATTCTAGGGTTACTTTTGACTCCTGTAAGTTGTGCTATAAGAAATATTATTTTGAAATAATGATTTAAAGCCTAACCAAACATTTAATGTCATTCATTTCTTAGAGAATGCAGTAAAAGAATCACATCAATAACATTCCCTGTAATTTTCCCAAGAAAAAATGACTGAGTTCTTCCTACTTCTGTAAGAATTTTTGCTTTGTTCTTCACTGTTGTAGCTAAGAAGGACATCAGGTTTTCCTTAAAGGGCTTGACATTGAGAGATTTTTTAACTGATTATAACATTTGGAGTGGGAACTATCTTAGGTTTCAATTTTATTTTCACTTTTTACTAACAAGTAAATTGCACAATCTATGTGAAGGATATTTGTGTCATATAATAATTGTATTACTTTGAATGTAGAGGTATTGTTTAGGTACATAATATTCAGATATCAAACTGCCCTATTAAGTCCAAGCTCCACAACTTACTAGCTGTAGAATCTTAGGTGACGTAATTGTCTACAGTTTAGTTCTTCAGCTTCTGTAAACAAGGGATATACTAGCTGCTATCTTTTTGCTGCTTTCGAAATTTGACTATAGTGCCTCCTATTTAGAGCTTACTTTCAGCTTATGGTATATACACAAAAACTTATTTTAATAATATCTAGATCAAATTCACATCAAAGGGTGAACAAAGATGATGTCATGCCCAAGAATGATAATTTTCTAAACAGTACACTTCAGCCCAGATATGTTTACAGTCTTAGTCAAGGTGTATTAGGAGATAGGAGCCAAATTTGTTCCATACCTACCTAATAAATTCTATGATCTTCAATGAAAGTAAGGCCCTGAAAGGGACTTAGCACCCATATAAAAGCTGTTCATAGTACTATGGACCAGGTAAACTTCTCAAGTCTCATTCTTGCCTTCACTTGTGAAAAGATCAGCATGAGTGAGCCCTAGGAGCTGGCCCACAATTTGCTTGTATGCACAGAGGCCGCAGTGTAGCGAGAGCAAGTGTACATGCAATAAAAACACCACTTTAATCTTACAGTTTCTCAATAAATAAGAGCAAAGGCTTTCTGGATCAGAGTTTCTGCAAAGGAGCCTATGGTCTTTCAATTTCACCTTTCTTAATCCTCGGGGTTGTGAGTACAGTGAGAAGCCACTTCATGGTTATATTACTTTACTGGACAAAAGAAGTCATTGGTCAATTGACTCAGAGTTACCCAAAAGGGAGATTTTCAAGATCTAGCCAGATGAGCACTTTAAATGAAGAGTTTTCTCTGGCTAGTGGCAGAAGGGAAAGCCAAAGAGAATTGTTGAACTGTTGGCACACTGCTTGATGCATCAAATTGTCAGACAGAAAGAGAGATACCTATTACCACCTCCAAGGAAGGAGTCTCACCACGTGGAGTGTAGAAAAGAACACAATAATGCATGCCACCAGGAACAGCAGTCCTAAACCGCTCCTTGGTTTGCAGGTGTCAGAGTCGCCTGCAAAAAACACAACTTACACAAGCTCTTAATAAAACAATGTTTTACTCACGTAGAAAAGCAACAAACAAAGGTCAGCTTCACTAGTGGACATCAGCTCCCCATGGCCAGTGGGTCATGATCCACTGACCAGTACAGAGGCAATTCTGTGCATACCTTGCATTTGTGTCAAAGTGGAGGGACACTGCTCTCTCCCAACCAAGAATGAATCTATCAGAAGGGGTGAGCCGGGTGAAGGTTGGGCATTTCAACATATGTACATTTTACCTAAAAAAAAAAAAAAACAAACTATAAGCAAATATAAAATGATATGCATGCTGAAGTGTTTATGGATGAAGTATACTAATATCTAACACTTGTTTTGAAATATATCACAAAGTACACGGATTGATGAGTGGATAAAGTAATGAATAACAAGTGAAAATAGCAATGTGTAATTATAGGAATTAGGAGATGGATATAAAGATGTGTTGAGCCTTGCACTTGGCCCAGGATGATAAGAAGAAACTTAC
The DNA here is from genome assembly GCA_004026745.1 of Myrmecophaga tridactyla. NCBI lineage: Eukaryota > Metazoa > Chordata > Mammalia > Pilosa > Myrmecophagidae > Myrmecophaga > Myrmecophaga tridactyla. Next base: position 43,892 of record PVIY010009452.1, on the reverse strand, counting down.
CAATCAAAGGTGGGGGTACTTATGAGAATCTGGGGCTGAAAATTGGAGGCAAGAAGAAATAGGAGTGGAGAATAGAGTACAGGAAGATATGGAACTAATGAAAATCACATGGCTGCAGTGATGGATCTGGAAATGAATATACTGTTTGTATAATTTCAAAATAAGTGATTTATTGCCTAATTTCAAAAGAGATAGGAAACAAATGAATAAAAATAATTCATAATTCTGTGGATAATGGTGTGTCTGAATGTTTTAAATAGAATACTGATGTGATCTGTATTGTGTATTAGAAAGATTATCTACAAAAATTTTCAGTCTTGTAGGACCATAAAGAGATGATGTTGCCTTCTGGTATAAAACCATTCAATATCTAACATTTTTCTTCAGGGTAACATTCATAATCTTTATAATTGCTTTATACTTTTGTCCTTACCTACCTGTGTACCACATTTTCACCACTTTTATCCTCATAGATTGTGTTCAACTGTATTGTATTATAGCATCTTCTGCCATTTAGTTCTAGAGACAGAACACAACATTACAGGAGATTTCTATTCCTTTCATCAAGCAGCAGTTAAATAGTTTTGTTTTTGCATTTGTTGATATGAAAAAATATATATATTTAAGCATTTTAATCCTACAAAGCAAGATGCTCACATTCTGACCTACATATTGGAACTGAAACTGACAAAATGAAAGCAGATTCAAGTTTCCCATCCTATGTTCATCCTAGGCATGTGTTCATTGTTCAGTAAGTAAAATGTATTTTTGGTGTTGTAATTACACTCTTCTGGAAATATCCAGGACATTTTATGTTCTCACATGTCTTTGTGCCTTACACATCCTTTTTTTTTTTTTTGGCTAGGCAAGGGTCAGCAAACTATGACCACTCTAGGCTCTGGTCCAAATGTGACTGATTATCTGTTTTTGTAAATAAAGTTTTATTGGGCCACAGCCACAGCCATTCATTACATATAGTCTCTGGCTCCATTAGCAGTGCACTGGCAGAGTTGTGTAATTATGACAAAGGTATTAAGGCCCAGACTGAAAATATTTATTTTTTGGCCCGTTAGAGAAAAAGTGTCCTGTATTTTTGGTCTGGCAAATATGTCTTTCTGTTTGTCTGGTTAAGTCCAATTCATTATTCAAAATTAAACCAAGATGCCACTTTGTTCAACAAACTTTTGCTGACCTCTTATTTTTAATTAGATACTTGAGCAAACATATATAAAAATTAATCTATGGGTGTATTACTTAAAGCTTATTATGAGTCAGTTGTCTGTTTTTTTTTTTGTTTGTTTACCTGTTTTTTAATCTCTGATTTCCATTAGACTATGAAAAAGATGTAACCTTCAAGCTAAGGTTACATCTTTTGTGGTCTAGAATATTATCTGGGACATGGTAGGGGATCTGTGTATGTTTATGATTAAGTGAATGAATGATCAAATCAATTAAAGTTACAAATAAAGCAAGAAATCAAATCCAAGTATGATGATGGCATGAATAATTCAAGTTTTATTACAAGCTTATTATATACCAGGTATTATGCTAAACATTTACAAGCATTAATTGTTTTAATCATCATAAACTCTGTAAGGTTGATATCATTTTTAACCATTGTTGTCATTTGGTAGATAAGCAGAGTTATTGAGGAATTTGTATAAAGTCATACAGAAAGCAGAGCCAGAACTTGAGCACATAAAATCTAATCCCAGAGTCCTCATGCCTAACAATCATACAATGTTGAATCTATGGAGAATCACCTGTAGAACTTTATAAAAATTATTGATAGCCAGGTCCAAGGTCAGATCTATAAGAAAATGTGTGGATGGCACTAAGAACTTCATGCTTTTTAAAAAGTTTCCCCAAGAGACGATTATGTTGTCATCTCTTGACTGAATTATTGCAACATTTTTCCAATTTAACTCCCTATTTTTGCTATTATCTCCTTTCATTTTTCTGTTCTCAAAATATGATCGCTGAAGGGGTAGCATCAACATTCTCTGGAAACTTGAGAAAAATACAAATTATCTAGCCCACCTGAGACTTATTGAATCAGAAATTCTGGGCCTGGGGTCTGATGATCTGCATTTGAACAGCCCTCCTCCTGCCACACCCTCACCCACCCCCGCCCCATGATCATGATGTGTGCTAAAATTTAGGGACTATTGCTTTCTTTTTAGTTCTTTAAAAGCAGCTTAAAAAACAATCCAAAATCAAGATATCAGCAGTCATGCTTTCTTTGAGGTCTGTAGAAATGATACAGTTAAAATATGTCAAGTCATGTCACTCTTCTCAGAACCTTCCAAATGTTTCCTGTGAAAGTAAAGTCAAGGTCCTGAAAATGACTTAAAACACACTCTATGATCCTGTTACCCCACTTTTTCGTCAGATCTTTGTCACTTACTGATCCCTTTGCCTAAACAGCTTTTCCCCCAAATAGACACAATTCTGCACTTTCTTTATGTATTTACTTGAATGTTAACTTGTTAGTGAAGCCCTCCTTAGCTACCATATCGAAAAGGGTCAACCATTCCATGATTCCTCCTATTCTCATCTCTGCTTTTTCTTCCTAACACCACCCCTTAATGAACTATATATTTGACTGCCTTATATTGTTATTGCTTGGCTAAAGCCAACTAGAATGTAAGCTCTGGAGGGTAGAGATTTTTTTTCTGTTCTGCTCAAATATGCTAGAACAGCACGTGGTAGGGTATAAGTAAAGATGCATTAAATGAATAAATGGTTGACTATGAAGACCAGGTTGGGGACTGCTCTACTGGGAAGATGCAGAAATTTGATAAAATTCTTACAACAGAATTTCTTATGGATGGCCCTTGACCTTGTTTTCCAGAGCTGCTGTAACAAAGAACCACAGACTAGTTGGCTGAAACAACAGGAATTTATTTTCTCAGTTTTAGAGGCTAGTAGTCCAAAATCAAGGTGGCAGCAGTCATGCGTTCTTTGAGGTCAGTAGCATTCTGTCCATGGTTGCAGGCAATCCATAATGCAGTAGCTGCCTCCATCACATGGCCAGCTCTCTTGCAGTCTGTCTCCTACTAGGGTGATCAAGTTTCCTCGGCTTATAAGGACTTCACTCATATTGGATCATGGCCCACCCTAATTCATTTGGCCTCACCTTAACTAAAAACATCATCAAAGATCCTACTTAGAAATGGATTCATATCTACAGGATCTGGAGTTAGGATGTGAACATGTTTTTGTAGGGGTTATAATTCAATCCATAAAAGCCCTCATTTCCTAAATCATTTCAACTTAATCAGGACATAAAATGAAGCTGTAATTGTCCAAGCAAGTGATTAGGAAAAATTGTTACAGTTACTGTCGCTATGAGGTATTTCTGAGAACTTAATCCTCTTTTCTTAGTTACCGGTTAGAGTCATTCTCTCACGAAGTGACATAGATTAGTACTTCTCAAACATTATTATACCTACAAAATGGATAGGGAATCTTGTAAAAATGTAAATTTTGAATCAAAATTACTTGGTGTGGGCTAAGAATCTATATTTCTAACAGTATTGTTGGTCCTAAGGCACTGTGACTAAGAAAAATATACATATAGATAAAGATTATTTATCTCTATCTCTTTCTATAATCTCTATCTCTATTTATATATCTATATCTGAATCTAAATCTATATCTATATATATTGGTGTCCTGATGTAAGGCATGAACTCTCCCTTTGGGGTCAAATATGTTTTAAAAAATTTCCTTAATTGTAGATAATGGGTTTGAAGAATTAACTCTTGGGAGCTGAAACAATGTAAGAATAAATAAAACTGGGCTTTCATCATCAGTGACATACTAATTAAACATGATATACTGGAGAAAGTTCTGCACTGGCATTGGTTTTGAGCAAGATGTTAAACTCTCCCCAGGTTTCTTCACTCTTCGTTTTTAAATGGTAGATTTGATTAGGAAGATCTCTGAATTATTTGTTATTCCAAAACACCTTATTTTCTTTAGTTTTCAGAATTAAGAGCTTATTCCATATAGTGATCTGCTAGAGATATGCCATCATCTGCTAAGAGCTTAAGACATAAAAATAACAATGAATCAATGAAATATTAACAATTCCATTAACTACCATTTTCCTTGTGTTTTGTATTTAGAACAATAAATCCTTTTTTTTTGTAACTATCAAACATTCTGTTTACATTATTGGAATCTGAAAAATCAGCCTCATTCCTCTGCTAAAGGGCCAGTGTCATCATAATTTATGTCTATTAATATCTCTATTACTTGTAATATCCTTCTACATAAAAATAAAACTTGAATTCTTTATGTTAATTACATTTGATAAGGAGAGGAAAACATAATAATAGCAAAATAAGACTAGTTATTTCTTATTCATGTTTTATATACATAAATATAAAGCTGTATATTTATTTTGACTATGGTCCATTGGTAGATAAGTTGTCAAGATTTTTGTGAAGTTTCAACTTATAGTCTAAAATATGTATCAGCACGATTTATTGGAAACTGTAGCAGCTTAGTGCCCAGAAGACCCAAATTCTGATCATAACTTTGCACTAAGGTTTGTGTGACTTTGGGCAAATAGCTCCACTTTTCTGAGATTCTATTTTCTTATTCATAAATGAAAGATATTGGACATGAGTGGTTTAAAGTAGACTTTCTCCAAGGTTATTTTCAGCTCACATTGTCTAAAATATATTTCTATAATTTTAAGAGTTTCATAGCAGGTAGTACAATTATTTTTAAGTCAAGTTTTTTGGATAAAATATAAAACTATACTTGGGGTGTAGGAGTAATAAAGAAGACTAAGATTGACTTGGAAATTTTAAAATAAAGAACAGGAGTTTAGAAAAGCAGCAGAAACTTCAACAAATGACATTAATGTGGGAGTAAGAATAAATAATAAAGAAAAAATACAGCAAGTTACCTGAAGACTTAGGTCATTTTAATGCTAAATGATGAAACTAGTTCACAATAGCTCCAAGTCAGAATAGTGACACATCTGTGCAAAAAGGAATATCAGACAATTGCATATCATTAAGTGGAGAAAGCAAAAAGTAAAAGTAAAAAGGTGTTTCTCTGTATATCATTAAATGTGAGTGATCAGTTATAATAAGAACAAATATACATATATTTTAAAGCTGTCACACTAAAAAGAAAACCGATTGTAATGAGGTAAGGAGAAAGAATCTAAAAAGACACTGAACATTGCTAATAATTTAATAATATGAAGAAACTAGGAGAAAGAATATCAGAAGTGCTACTATTAATAAAACTATAAATGGTTTCCATTAGGAATAATTTCTTTCTTACAAAAAGAAAACTGCCTGTTTACCAAAGATCAGGAAACTTAGCAATTATTTTCCATGCTCTCATTCAATCATAGATTATTTGAGTGAACAGGTAAAATAGGAAAGCCTTGCCTCTTCTACATTTTGAAATAAAAGTCATTTTTTTCATCTTTACTAATATGCATTGTTGAAGACAAATTGTGTCAGTCCCACAAATTCTTAACATTCAGACATGCAATCAGCATCTAAAATCCCCCACATGTTAAGGGTTGTGGAAGGTTGCAAGTGTTTTTCTCAGTTGACCCTCCTGGGAGTAGAGTGGTGGTTCCTTTCCATTTATGGAAAATATGAAATCAGTTCCCAACCCTCGCTCCCCTACATTTAGTATTAGCCTAGTTTGGGACAGCTCAGGAGCACCAAGACAACATAGTAATGGCATTGACATTTCAGTAACTCTGACTCCAACTACAACATTTTATATTCTTTTTTTAAAAATTGTTTACTTTTACCTTTTAACCTTTCTCTCCCATCATAAGGGTAACTCTTTTTTTTTTTTTTCCCAATCACACCTGACAATATATTCTCCTGTTGCACAGTGAGGTCATTTACTTTGAATGTCATCATTGATATATTGGATTTTGATTTACTATCTTTCTTTTGTTTCCTATTTCACATGTATTATGTCCCACATTCTCTGTTTTCTTTCTCTTTTTGAAGCAATAGAGGTTATTTTGTTGCTATTTCATTATCCCTCTTAATTGCTAGGCTAACATTATCTGACTCTTTTTATAGAGGATACTAGAGACATTATAACATCTTTCCTTGGCATACCTCCTTGGCATATTTCATTCTAGTACAAATCAGTACTTTCCCTACTACAAGGAACTTACAACACAACTCTTTATTTATGCCGCTTCTGCCTTTTGTGTTATTGTAGTCATGATTTTATTTATATAAACATTTATGTTTTATAGACATGATCATTTTTAACTCAATGTACATTAATGTTCAGCACTTTAAACATTCATATCATATCTTTGCATGTCATTGCAGAAGTCATTTTCTCTTTTAAAGGAAATGTATTTATGTATGTGTGCGTAAGAGAGAGAGAGAGGGAGAGAGAATCTGTATATCTGTGTGTTTGTCTTCAACAATCATTTTACTATGATGTGCTTAGGTATAATTTTCTTCGTGTTTATCTCCCTTGGGGTTTGCAATACTTAAAACTTTTCCTTGTTTCCTGTCAGTTTTGAGAAATTCTCCTCTGTTACTTCTCCCCTTTTCTCTCTCAACTTTAATTTCTGAGGATCTGTTTCAATGTGCTTTTGGGCATTTAGTTTGTCCTAAATGTTTGTTACACTTTCCTTTTTTGTCTTTCTCCATACTTCAGCCTGTATGTTTTCTTTTACTCTATTTCTAGGTTATTAGCTCTTTCTTCAGCCTCATCAAATCTGCAGTTAAACCCATCTATTGAGTTATTTTCAATTGCAGACTTTTGTTTTCTTTTTAGATAGTCCGTATTATTTATTTATTTTTTAAATATTCCAATTATTTGGTAAAATGTATATCTTTCCTTTATTCTCTTAAACATAAAATCACAATTATTTTAAAAGACTGTGTCTTCTAAATTCAATACCTTGGTCCCCTGTGGGTCTTATTTAAATTTTTGACCTTGTGTATAAAACCTAACTAGCTCTATTTCTTATAAAATCTCCCAGTATTGCATTTATCCTGAACTCGGGTAGACAGACTGAGCAGGGGAAGAACACTTGAACCCAGCAAAAGACTGACTGATCTGTGAGCTAGCCTAGGTAGTTTGTAAGGCCCCATCCTTTCCTACTGCCTCCAGTAAAATATACTATATTTTCTCTGGTTCACTGTCTCCAAAAGAAATAACAAATTATAGAGCATTAGATATGGGAGGTCCCTTAAAGATTGTTACCTAAATGTTTTCATTTTATGGTAGAAGAGTTAGAATATTGCTGAGATTTCACACAGATAATAAATGGAAATTCCAGAACCAGAACCCGATCATCCTGTGCCTAGATGCACTGTTCTTTTAAACTCCTGAAGAGGTAAGCGTTGTAATCTCCTGTAGTGCCTGTCAAGAACTTGCACAGAAATCAACTCCAGTTAACTTAAACTAACTTAGAATTTATTAAAATTTTATGATCTAACTCACAAAATTATAGGAACTCTGGAGTACCAGGTTCAGAAAATACAAGTGTGGATAGTGGTGTCTTTACAGCACTCACTTATAATTCAGAGTTCTGGGCAGAAGCTTCCTATTAGCTAAGCTTGGGTCATATGACATTTCCATAGCCATGCAAGGTGCAAAGTAAGAAATTATAAGAGCACATTGGATATATCTTGTGGGAACTGGGACCATGATTCTCACGACCATAAAAATAAAATAAAACAGAATAGTCTAAATCATTAGTTTAGTGTGTACTACAGAGATATCTCAGTAAAGAGACTAGTGTCTCCTCTTTTGTCTGGAATCTAACTTAAAAATAATTAGATAGTTTAAAGGACTTCTCTATGAATTTCTTTTCTTATCTATTCTTTGCTTATTCCCACTAATAGAAATATTATGAAAGTCTTAGAAATGGTTAAGAAAAGTTCTTTCCCAGTAGTCATTCTACCTATAAATTAAAGTAAAACACTTTTGTAAAATCAGCAAAGCTTTTGTGAAAACTTGAATAATAGATTCAAGTAACTATAAGGTGATTTTTAAAATAGTCTCATTACATCCAGAAAACATAATCTATGGTTAAACTGAACATTACTTGTAGCCAAATGAGGTCTATGTTTTTAGTTTAATTTCAAGCCCTATGTTCAAAATCCTTTGCATTATTAACAAGGCAGCATATCAATTTCTGAATTTCATTTTGCTCCATCAGTTGCTACTAAGAAATTTCAGTTTCCAGACCATCATTTATAAACTTCCAGCATATTTTCCATTATAAATATGTCTGTATGACCAATTACAAAGCCGTGTAGATTTCTGTAGCAATGGGATACATATTAAATAAGAAACTCTATTCGTCCTGTAGACCTTTCCAACAAAGAGGTCAATGGTTAATTGCGAATCACACTGAAGTCTCAATAATTTATTCTCATCAAGTATTTGCTTGGTTTAACCCTAGGTTCATCAGGCCTGTTGCAAAACAAAATTGCTGTGCTATTACTAGAAGTCACCTAATGATTACATACTAAATCAAAGAATTCACATACAAAAACACAGATACACATAATAAAGTTCCATGCTGGGTTGAAGCTTAACCCTGTGTTTAATCAACTTATGACCATTGGAATTGTCATATGATAAGTAAATATATCCTCACAAAGACAAAAAAGAAGATAATTTTACATACGTTTTTAAAAATCAACGGTTCCAAAGGTAAGAGTTTAATTTATGAATTTTCAAGAAAATTATAATGTTTTAAGAAATGAATTTACATATAGACTTATATATTATCAGCAGCCATGGGAAATCATAGATGATAAATAGAAAAAAATCGAAATTTTCCCTTTTCAATCATTTTATGTTACAAAAATAGAAATAATGGGATTGTTATTTCCAAAGGCAACAAAAGTTTAAAAGGTTTTTTTGAGTAAAAAATTTTCAAGAACGAGCTATAAGCTGTCACCTAAAAATTATCCTAAAATTAGAAACAAATAATTAGTGACTTTTTCTTTGCATAATGAGTCATTAAAGTGACAGAAAGACAGAATGATATAATGAAATCCATATTATATTAACAACCCTTGTTTTATATCTGACTTTATGCCAGCACATTAATGCATTTATGTTTACTAAAACACTAAAACCTTTCTATCATAATTCATGAACAACATGGATAAAATCATTGATTTATTTTATTTATTATAATAAAACATTGTCAATTTGGAAGCAAAAAATGATATAAAATAGAATTATTGAAAAAGTTGGTTGAAAGTGAAAGGATGTTTTGGGAGTTATGGAGGCTATAGTATTTTAATAAATTTGGTTGTAATATAATGAAGCACCTGATACATGGGTATATTTCATAACATATAGGTCTAAAATTTGGAGATTAAAGGAATACCCACAAAACAACAAAAACCAAAGACATAAATTGAAGGTATTATTGCCGTGGGTGCTACAAACTTGCTTTCTAAACCTCATGCATTAATTTATCAGTTCCTATATTTTTCATTGACAAATAATTTGAAGCTCTGATATACTTTCTCAGTATGCAACACTACTTCAAGAAAAGAATTCTAAAATTTTCAAAGTTTAAAGATTAAGCATTTTAAAAATAAATCGATAATTCAAGAATCCACACCTGAAAATGTCACCTTATATTCAAGTCTGAATGAATTTCAAAACCTTCAGGAAAAGAGCTAACTGAACTTTAAGATGAAAACCCTCCAAAAGTTCGAAATATATCACTGGCCTTAACTTTGGCTTACTGCATATGTAACAGCAAGCAACACTCTCTTCCTCTATCAAACATTAAACAAGTTTGTGAGTAAACATAATTGAAGATTTTATAGAGATATTTGGATTGAAAGTCATAGCTCTTCCTCATTAAATCAGTTCTGGCAACATACTGAAAAGTATTTCTGAAAACACTTTTCTGACTGCAGGACCATAACCTCTTCAGTGGGAGAGTTTATCTTAGTTTCTGCCTCTAATCATTGCTTTGTATATGTCTTGCAATTTTTCCAGGATTATGCTCTGAGCTTTCTCTAAAATGTCATATATCTACAGGATAAGGAGATTTTTGGTCTCGTGGAATTTTCCTAGTGAAGTTTCTATTTCCAAGCAGGATAATGAGGCTGTGTTAAAAGATTCTCTGGGGGATCTAATAGTGTGACTCTCTGTGGCTTGGTTCCTGTGATCCTCAGAAGAATGAGAATTATGAAAGCAACTTGCCTGCAGATAAAGCAGTACATGTTCAAGATGTAATATCAAACCATGACTGACCTGGTAGGGAGCCTGCTTTAAATTTTAAGGAATTCTCTCTTTCATACTTTTTAACTCAGTAACTGAAGAAAAATTGGAAAGACTGGATGAACTTCAAACTTTTCGGGCAAAACTAAGATGAATTTTTGTTTTGTTTTGTTTTAGTGTCTGATATTTACACGTAAGGAATTTCCATGGGTCTGGACAGGTGCCGCATGAGATGAGAAAAGAGCATAATCCTGAAGTGACCCTTCTGTTAGGGGTTAAACTAGTACTCTGGGAACTGTGGAAATACTTAACAATGTTAGAATGGTTAACAGCATGTAAAAATTGCTCAACATTCAAAGTGCAAGTTTTCTTTTGGGTGTATAAAGCAGAAATTAGCAATTTTTCCTATGTTGTATTTTTACCATTTGAGGTATGAAGGTACACACTCACAAATACAAGAAATTTAATCATTAAATTGATTTGACCTTGATAGAACTGGTACTATAAGGATATTTCTCCAATACCAATGTTCCAAGTTGCATATCAAATATATCAAAATTCTAAGAAATTTTGCATGGCAATCCAAATTTTTTGAACTGCTCATGCTAAGTTATACAAAATTGTATCACTTTAATTAAGCCTTTTAGTTTACATTTGGCCACCTCAAAGTAGTTGTAACATTAGGTTGGTCAATTTAAATACAGTATGTTGAACAGACACACAATCTTTAAACCCAAACATTGATATGTACAAAGCAACAAGGAATTGTTAAATAAAACAGCAACAGATACTGCAAATTAGGTCTTGTGACCAATCATGCATGATTAAAATTACTTCTCACGCTACAGTTCGTGTCTACCATTTAACATCTCAACCAAAACATTTCACATGTGAAACAATCACTAACAGGCAAAAATACCTAACCTGTATATCTAGTATTGCAAATACACTTACCCATGAGCAAGCAAAGGATTCACAGTGAGAATCTGCAGTGACAGTAGCCTGAAAATGATTTTCAAAAATTGTTTGAAAATATACACCTCTTGTGGTAGATCCCCACTGTAACCACAATTATCGACATTGTTCTCTATGTAAACAAAAAAGGACACATATAAGAAATTTGAATAGTCTGGACATTTACTTCCCAACAGATATTAAAGTAATATCTTCAATCTAAGACATTTTACTGAAAAGGACAATCATATTTTAAAGACAAGACCACTGTCTCCACAAAAATCCTGGATATATTTAACTAACAAGGGTGTGGGATGGTGTAGTAGTTTCAATCTAGAAAAAGAACAAGAGCCTGAGATTTAAAAATCAAGTTAAATTTCTAGCACTGTTATTTATTAGCATTGTTTTGGAAAAGTCCCTGAGCCAATCTGAGCTTCAATTTTGTCATTTATCCAAAAGGGATCATTTTCTACCTTTTGGGGCTAATATGAATATCAGGTAAATTATCTGATATTGCAACTGAAAAGCATCGTATGATTATTAGTGACATGGCCATGAAAAATGAACTTTGGAATTACCATCATCATATGGGTATCAGCACTACTTAATTGTTTTATTCAATCACCATTAGGATCAAATTTTACTTAAAATCTGTAATCAATCTTCTGGAATCTTCTGATTGCCAGCACTAGTAATTTTGGCTTTTGGAAGTTGGGGACATTCTCACTCCTTTCTATTAAACATCCATTTTATTGAGCAATTACTACATAAAAATCCTGTAGGGAATGCACATGGGTCTGGCAGTGTGGCAATGAGAATGGAAATAGAGAAAGAGAGAGGGGCAGAGAGTGGAAGGGAGAGAGGGAGAGGGAGAGAGAAAGAGTATGTGTGTATGTTTGTGTGTGTGTGTGTGTGTGTGTGTGAGAGAGAGAGAGAGAGAGAAGGGCCTGTGTGAGAGAGAGAGAGAGAGAGAGAGAGAGAGAGAGAGAGAGAGAGAGAGAGAAGGGCCTGTCAGCATAAAAAATATCTAGAGATAAAGAACCCAAATATATAATTCAAATAAATTGATAAGGATAAAATTATAATGCTGCCAATTCCACCAGTTTTCATTTATTGTGTACTTAGGGCCAGGAAAAGAGCCTACTGCACTTTATTTCATTATAGCACTGAATCCTTGTGGTAAATCTATGGGATAGAAACAATTATCTCAACTTCCCATGAGAAGAAACCTAAGTGAAGAGATGATTAATTCAATTGTTAGAGGTCACATAGCTAGAATGATTGATTAAATTATAATGAGTCATACAGCTCAGCTCATAAGTAGCAGAGCCTAGATCCAATCTAGAGTGTAAGAGTTTGACTTTTGTTACAAGGTAGCTTAAAAGCTCAAAGGAAGGGACAACAAAATCTATTGCAGTGAAAGGCAGCCAAATCAGGGAAGATCTCTGAGGAGTTGATACCTAAGTATGATTTTTAGAGGGGAAAAAAAAAAAGCAGCAAAGGTGTGAGGGTGTGGTTTTTGGGGGAGGTGGGGGTGCATGGTCCTGGAATAGAATCTGAGTCTCCTGCATGGAAGGCAAGCATTCTACCACTGAACGAGGGTGTGGCTGTAAGCTGGGAAAATGTATGAAGAAAGGCACTGATTAAAAAACAAACCAACTTTGTGTATGCAAAACCAACAAGCTTTTGGTGCTGGTGGTTGACAAAGTGGGCAGCTCTGAATGGTAAAAAGTGTTGCTAATAGGAGCTTATAGAGGCTGGGTATGCCTATTAAGACAGTTCAACTTTATCTTGAGGGCAGTGATGAACTTAAAGTGATTTTATATGAGAATAGTGACAGTTGTATTTGAATATTTAGCTTACTGGCTATTTTAGGGAGAATGAAGTCAAGGATGACAAAACTGGAGTTAGGAGACCAATTAGAAGAATTTCAAAGTTCTCCAGTTGAGAAATGTTGGCATCTAAGCTAAAACAATGGCAGTGGAAATAGAAGAAGGAAATGAAGTTGAGAAATAGAACTCAAATGAGAAAGAATCAGTGATTGTGGTGAGGAAGGTGCACAGGGAAGGGGAGCAAAGGTATATGTGATGGCTCTCAGATTTCACACTTGTATTACTTAGGATGCTTTTTTTTGTATGCTCTATGGTGGGAGTCATATTTCTTTTCCATATGATTATCCATTATTGCAGCACCATTTGTTATGTTTGTTTGTTTTCTGGGGAAGTGCATGGGTCCCAGGAATCAAACCTGGGTCTCCCACATTGCAAGTGAGAATTCTACCACTGAACTACCCTTGCACTCCCTGAGGATGCTTTCTTGAAAGGACCCAGGAAGTGCAGTAAAGACTAAAGAGCTTGTGGCCCTAGAGACCAAACAATGGGAATTGCCTCATACTTGGTTAGATATAAGAATCTAAGACTTGGATGAGCATTCTAAGCAGAGATTTGGGAGTCATTGGCAAATAAAAAAGAGCTCATGGGTGACTTGGAATATGGAATTGAAAAACTCCTTTCCAAAGATGATGGCAATCAAAGTACATTGAAAACCTTGTGATTCCAAGCACTGGAATGTGTCTCTCTTCCCATATCCCCAAATTAATAAAGAACTAGACCTAGTCGACTGCCAAATTCACTGCCAAAGTGAATTTTGGGCATTGACCTTTTAGGATCACCTGGGTCATTTGTTGACAATAAAAATTCCTGGAACCTGCCCAAGAAATAACGATTAGAATCTTCTGGGGGTTGGACCCACCAGGAACATGCATTTTGAACCAGTTCTCCAGGTGATTCAGTTTATTCTAAGAAATATCTTAGGCAGTACTTCTCAATAGTAATGAGCATACAAATTGCCTGGGTTTCTGGTTAAAATTCAGATTCAGAATTCATAGGTCTGGGGTGAAACCTGAGAGTCGGCATTTCGATTAGGCTTCTGGTGATGATAATGCTGCTGGTCTAAGAACACAATGAGAAGCAAGGTCTTAGAACTCTGGACTAGCCAGGTTATGTGATCACTGTATTTTACTTTCTATTATTATTGTTGTTGCATTGTTAAAATTGTTCTTAATACCTAAAAGGATATTATGGCTTTCGCTACATTGATTTATTTTGGAATACCATCCTTATTCTTTTGAGTCTGTTTCTAATTGTATATTCACATTTTAAAGAAAAAATTCTGCTGGTTAACACTGTAGTCTCAAGAATATTAATCATTTTTATTTGTTTAATAACTTTTAGGAAGAACTTTTCAAAAATTGAAAAAATGCAATACAAGTACCCAAGAGTAACAAATTAGTAGGATACAATAGAAGTGTATTTGAACACAGGCCTTTTTGCATGAAACACTTATTAAACCCTCAAGGGAACATAGTTTCAGAACATTGCCTAAAGCCACACTGGAGATATGGAGTTGACATGAAAAAAAGTTTCTATGTTATTTTCACTTTGCTGTAATATATCTGCACTTACCTATTGTAATGCTATTGTGGAGCAGACTCTTCAAAGTGCTGTGGTTATGAATGTAGTTTTGAGAGCTGCACGCCCTGGGTTCAAATCCTGATTCCATCACCTCATGTCTGTGTGGGCTTTAGCAAGTTGTTTATCTTTTCTGAATTTCACCTTTCCTTATGTTTAAAAAGATGTTAATAATAGTTCCTGTCTGAAAACATTGTAAGATTTTGGAAGGGTGATCCTTGCAATACTACCTAGCAGATTGCATGCAGCACACATACTAAGCACTCAGTATATGCTACCTCATGCCTATTTGAACTTAGCCACTCCCAGTTAATCCTCTTTTTGCACACCTGAAGTCCCAGGATTTAATATATATATATAATATGGTGACACTATCTGAATGTCTTATTGAGGCTTCTTACAAGTAGAAAGGAAATAGAAAACAAATAAGTGACACTCCTTCAAGAACCCAGATTGTGTCTACATTATTATTTGACCCTGGGCCTAGTCACTCTTATTCCAAGCAGTTCCCTTGGCACTGGGTGCTCAGCTCTGAGTCCTTTTTTAAGAACTCAACTTGACTTAGATTATTTTTACTTCCCTATATTCATTTTTCTTTGCAGACTTACTGCGTAGAGCTATTTATTTAATTTAAATTAAAGTGAATACCTTTCAGTTAATTTATAAACTGCTTAAATCTAGGGATGAGGTCATCTTATATTTTAGTTTTTACTCAAAATTTAAAATACGAAAAATGTAAATGATTAGGTACATTTCCAAATAATGACATCTAAACCTTGAAAATAAATTCCATATTCATCTTATCTATAATGTATGTTTTGCAGGCAGGCCGTGCTGGCTCAGCAGGAAGAGTTCGCGCCTGCCACACGGGAAACCCGGGTTCGATTCCCAGTACCTGCACACACACACACACACACACACACACACACACAAATGTTTTGCATAATTCTACATTTTCTAATTCCTAGCTAGACTTTTAAATAAAAAAAGACATAAATTTAATTACATTTACTTTTTGACTTTTCTCTTTACCTTTGCACTAGTAGAAGGAGTGTCAGTAGAATGTGAATTGCAGTGAAAAATATGGCTTGGATTAGGGTTTTAGAAATGCGGATGGATTGGACCAAAACAGGATAAGTTTTGGATCTCAAGTCCTCAGACATTTTCTGGTAAATTTGATATATGAATGAGGAAAAGAGGGAATCCAGAATTTTTCTGTGTATTTTGCTGGAAGTTGGTGAGATTTTGTGCTCTTTTACTGAGATGGGAAAGACTAGAAAAGAAGATTTAGAGTGGAGAAAGATGAATCAAGCGTTCTTCATGTTCTTCTTGGAGTTAGTTTTAAATCACCTAATAAACACCCATGAGGATATATCAAGTAAATGGATGAGTATGTTGGACTGCGGATTCCAAGTAAAATTTAAGGCTTGAAATTCAGCTTTGAGTCATTGGCATCCAGAGGGTGATATTGAATGCCATTAGATTGAATAGATTCTCTTGAAGAAACTTTATTGATTGAAAAGATAAAGGGTGACAGAAGAATGTCTTATGCTGGTAGTCTTCAAATTGGAAGCTAAGCAGCAGAAAAGTAACTACAAAGGAAATTGGAAAGCCACAGCCAATAAAAAGGGCAATGCAAACAAAAAACTGGAGAATAGAGTGCCACAAAGTTTAAACAAGAAACATTTCAAGGAAAATGTGACACCATGCATTGAACACTGTGCAGAGGTCAATTAAATTTGAACAGAAATGTGACAATTGGATTTGACACATTGATATCATTGATGGTCTTGGAAAAAGTTGTTTCATTGGAATGTTGAAAGTGAAGTCAGTTTGGAGAGGTATGCAGAGAAAATGTGAGGTAAAGGAGTGGAGACAGCAATAAAAGATGTTCTTCTCCAAGAAGTTTCACCAAGAACGTGAATTAATAAGGTTGCCAAATGAAATGCATGATGCCAAGATTAATTTGAATTTCAAATGAACAAATAATTTTTTTTTAGTGTAAGTATGTCCTATGCTTATTGCTCCATTTTTATTTGCTAATTCCGGCAACCCTATATTAAAACAACCCTTTCCCAAGATAGGGAACAGCAAACAGTGTATTATAATTGAGCCTATACATAGCGAAAATTATGAAAGACTAGAAATAATTTCAGAAGTGGGGTATTGTAGATGGTAATTTGAATGGGATGCAGAACATAAGGAGTGGGGCAGATTTTGATAGGAAATGGGGACATTTCTTGCATAGTAGCCAAAAGCAAAGCCAAAGATATAAGTCTACATGCTGAAAAGTGGGCACTTTGGGTGCTGAACAGATGAAGAAATGCCTATTGTTTATTTTTAATTGAAATATGCTCAAAGTCATAACTAAACTTTTCTTAAGCAATAACCTTTTCTTTAACAGTAATACCAATGAAGTGTGTCATGCTAATTTATATATTTGAAAAATATTAAAATGAATGTATATCTGATTTATTTGATATTCTTATAAGGGAAATTCAGAAGTTCTTATAAGGGAATTCTTATAAGGGAATCTAAAATTCCCTAGGCAGAGCCTGCCAGTATGATGGCACTAAAGTCTATTGACGTCTCTGTTCAGCCATTAAAAAAGAAAATTTTAGAGTATACTAAAATTTGACATTTACTCCTAAATATTTGTTTCATAAACTCTAAGAAAACTTGCAAGGACACTGTAAAAGAGAAAATATACTCGGATTATATATAAATAGGCATAACCAGCAATGCCATTCTCCAGATGTATCAAATAAAATACTTGTTATTTTCAGAAGACATTTTAAAATATCTTATATAGATGCACTCCTGTCAGAAAAGAGAGGTCATGTTTACTTTTGCGCATAAACATTGCACACACACACACACACACACACACACAACAATAACAAGTTAGAAGAAAATTAATGAGGTCTTTCAACCAACTTGTTATTTAGGAATCAATGGGTTACCAATTAGCAATTCACCAGTCATTTACATGTGTTTAACTGGGTATCATCAAAGTAAACATTTTTTTAGAAAAGTAGATTCCTATTTTTAATGTGCTGATTTATGCGTTAAGACAAAAATAGAGTACAAACTTCCAAGTGAAACTTGACTGAATTGGCTACTTGATTACTTTGTTCTGTGACTTTGGACCTTTAACACTCCTAATAATGTATTTATTGACACAAAATAATTAGCGTCATGTTCTTAGTCATGCTTTCTTTTTCAGTGTGACTCAATTTAATAAAACATATTTCCTGATCAATTGATCCAATCTTAATGCTGTACATAGGATACTACTATTTTATTTAAATTTTCCCAAAAGATCACTAGAGAAGAGATCTTGATCTAAACATTTATCCTTGCAGGTTCTCAATTTTATCAATAATTAAATTTCAACACATGGTGAGGTGATCCCAGGGTATTTTAATATTCTAAAATGTTCCATTCTAAACAATTATGAAAAATATTATAATGACGACTAATATATATTGAACATTTACAATGCATCAAAATCGCAAATAATTTACGTGTATTACAACATTTAACCTGAATAAAAATCTCAGGATGGAACTATTGTTAGTTTCCCCATTTCACAGATAAGGAAGCAATCTGAAAACACATGAATAATTGAACAGATTTGTACCAGAAAGGGGCTCAAACCAATTTCTGCTCTCAAAAAGTCATTGTTCCTCTCTCTTTCTGAGTGCTCACAATATCATCCACTACATTTTTCTCTTGTTATAAACATCAATAAAAATAGGTCACTGCCTCTTTTGAAATTTAGCATGGAAAAATAAGTTCACCAGGGCTCCATTAACGCTGGAGCGTGAGGACAGTCACTATGTAATCAGAATCAGAGAAGTAGGGAAACTCAGGATAGTAAGACAGGCCCCTGTTCACAGCTTTTACCAACTGAACATTATTCAAAAGAGACAACCACCTAGAAAAATGTTGCAGGCTTGCAAAACATTAGAAACCCAGACACAACTGTGGGAATGAAGCTCATTAAACCTAACTACTTTAACCAAGAAAGGTGACAGCAGCTCCTTCTTGCAACTCAAAATAATTAGGCAGAACATGAGGTTTCTGTATAAAGTAGGCTTTCTCTATGCTTCACTGCTGACCTAGAATTTGAAAGATGCTTTAACACTTATTGGCTCTTCAGAGCAAGCGCGGTACCACTGATGTATTTTTCCCCCTTTGCACCGGGGAGATCAGCATAAAACCCAGCACTTTTTCTAAATCCCAATGGAGCACAGACACCTGGAAGAAAGAAATAATTTTTACCACCTACCGGTTTCCAATGGGAAGAGCGGAAGAGAAAAAGAACCATTGAGACCAAGGCGAAGGAAAAGATTAATAAGTGCTGCCGTCACTGCAGGGAAAAAAAAAAAAGATTAAAAAAAAAAAAACAATAAAAAGTGCCTCTAGGACAGCTGTGGAATATTCTTTTTCCTTCTACTAAAAAGGAAAAACATGACAACACAGTGAAGCAAAAGAGGAATGGAGAAAAAGATAAATGAAAGAAGAGGTGAAGTTTTTGGAGCTGTGGAAAAAAAAAAAGGAGAGAGAGAGAGAGAAAAGAGAAAAAGGTGAAAGGAGAAGATAATTTAGCTTCTTACTTTTTCATGTATTACGCACGTGCAGTATTTGTGTTTGGGACCATGTAGGTACCACATATATGTGTAAGGAAACAGCTATAGTCATATAAATAGATTATGCACAAAGAGATTTATGCATCCAACTCGTTTGTGTGCTACACACTGTCAAGTACGGTCACTCTAAAGTACAGATTCTAAAGCAAGACAGTAAAAAGAAAACAGTACCCAAGTAACTGATTTAGAACAAAAAGTGAAAAAAAAGGGGGGGGTCGTCCTTTCTAACTACTCCCTACTAATGACGCATTATTTATGTTTTTTGCTAGTACATATTATTTTTCCCTTCAGAATTTAGTTATATGTTTCTGTATATGTGTATATGTGAATTTGTTAGTTTAACAATTGAGGGTGTTTAATTCTATACATTTTTCTAGAGGCCTTTTCCATATGAAGATGACTTAATCTGAAAATCATGATATTCATTTAAAATATAATTGATCACTTAATCACTGTGATGTGTTTACAGTCTACACTGTTTTTTTTTTGCAGTTTGAAAGCATATCCTGAAATTGACACTATGGATTTTGTATATATATCCCAGAGTCAAGTTTTAAAAGAACACACTCATGTTAATACAGTTAAAATGAAATAAAATTTCTATATTTAATCTAAAATCACCAGCCTCTTTTCTTTCATGAACTCAGTATCTCTGTTGAGGAAAATTAGGTTGCGTTTCTGATGCCATTTAACAATTATTTCTAAGTTAGTTCAGTTTGTACAATTTCTAGTTTCAGACACTTGAATTTTTTGATAGTATATTGCATTTATTAAGGAAAATACAAAGTGGCTAAATGATCATCTTGGATGCTCCAAATGATAGTCTTGGGAGGAACAAAAAATAATTAAGCTACCTGCAGCCTCAGAACTGACTTTTCTTGCTGTTCTGTTTAGAGAAGTAATGATGCTGAGAGAAAAGTGACACACCAGTGATTTAATTATTGCTCCACTCCTCATTACATACGTTGGCTTAATACAGCCTACAGAACAGCCGAGGTGACAGCAGAGAAAGTCATGTTCCTGCTGTTGAAATCTGCAGCAAACCCACAGTCATAAATAAAGCTCTCAATTTATTGTTGTTTCAACGGAAATACCCACATTTCCCTGGAAATAAAAAGCATATATTCAGATATTATATGGCCAGTTTTACCATCGTGGGATGTTCTGAGGGAATGTCCACACATTTATTCAATATTTTAAGTATGTGCATAATAAATCAAAATGTATCCATGTTAACTATGTCCCTGGGAATTAACACACACTCTATAGTTGTATATTTGCAAAGGACAAGACATATTATCAAACGTCTCCTATCTCTACCATACTGAATGAAGAAGACTGTGACTACCTCATGAATAATTTGTTCTGGTTGCTTTTTTTTTCTTTATAACTGAATTCCTCACATTGCTACTTAAAACTTACTTCTTGACTCACAATGAATAAAACTGATGTGCCAAATCTGTTTCAGATTCCTAAATTCTGCGACCTTCCTCACAAACAATTCTTATGATACTATGTTTACCAGAATAGAAACTGTAGGATTTCTCAATTATTGTCAAATGAGATAAGAACTGTTTGGGTCTGCTTTCATACCATAGCGGATCTTTTCTGCATTCTTTCTTACTATTCTTACACTCTGGTGTGCCACCAAATCAGATGCCTCTTCTTTTCTCTTTGGGGTCTCCATATATACCTCCTTCTGTGTTTTGGGGTAATCATGCTGTATCACTGGCCTAGAATTTTCTACTCTTTGTTCACTTCCATAACTCATTATTTCAGAAAATCCAAGCTTTCCCTTAGGATTATTCTAAGATGCAATAATATTTGTTAATTTATTCCATCTATTAACTTAACACTCACAAGCACCAGTCTTGTGATGGGCAACATGCTAGTTATATGAACAGTGGTAGATCAGATGGATTCTGTGATTATGGTCTAGTAAGATTTCCTCCCGTAACAATTCTACCACTGAAAGTAATTTCTTCTTCTGTTGTATTCTTTTAGCAATGAATTTGTAGTTTTATGAAATTTTCTTATTTTCTGGCTATAATCCATTAACCTTTCTATCATGTGCATACATGTCTAACACACATAAACACACACATATGTATATTTATAGTAAATTTATATTTATAGTCATATATTAATGCATCTTTTCCAGTTTATTGCTGTCTAATGAAATATCCCATTGCATAGTGTCAATCATTTTAAGCCTTGCTATTTTGAAATACAAGAATTTTGTCAGGATGGATCAGTGATGGCTCTCTTCTATGATATCTGGTAACTCAACTAAAATTTAGCAAAAGTGTAGGAGTTAGAGAATCCAGGGACCAGTCAACCATATTTTTCTCCATCTCTCTGTACATGGCCTCTCTACGTGGCTAGATTGGGTTTTCTCATCACTTGGTGGCCTTGCAGAAATTGGGGTTCTTAAGTAGAAACTTAGGGCTCCAAGAACATAGGTTTCAAAAGGCTTAAGTAGAACCAGAAGCTTTCTAAGTGATCAAGCATCAAAAATTACTTCCTACATATTCTGTTGTTGAGGCAAATCAAGAAGACTGGCCCATATTCAGGTTGAAGGACTTAGATTTTACTGCTCAATAATAGAGATTCCAAGTAAAATTTGGCCATTTTTAAAGTACCATTGTGCATGTTTTATCTTTTCCAGTAGGCAACACATCTTTGAGCACAGAGTGTATGTGATTATTTATAACACCTCAAGATATATATGGTACAAAAAGTAATATTGGCTGCCACACAAACTTCATGTTCTCAGTGGCTTCACATCAGAGAAATTAATTTTTCATTTAGAACGTGGCCCAGTCCTTGTTGTCCAGTGCTGAGTCACTCCACTTGGCTCGCCTCCAAACAATAGCTCCCAGATCTGAACTGTTTCTATCTTGTAGTTAGGCCATCTAGAGCATGTGCCTCTCCCAACCAAAGCAGAAAAGAGAGCTGGAGGATTGTGTGGGGTGTTTTGTCTGGAAGTAGTCTATATCATTTCTACCCTCATTTATTGGCCAAAACACAGTCACATCATCTCAGTCTAAGAAAAAAAAAGAAGTTGGGAATTACCAAAGCACAAAAATATTTGAACTAGCAATATCTGTTATAGTGTTAATCACTCCTGTGCTACATATTTCCATATTCTCTTTTCTCTATATAGCCACTGTCTCTAGTTTAATATTGAAGCTATGTGGGTAATTCACATTCCTTTCCATTGGCATGTTAGATTTGTGAAAATTTATTACTACTCTTAAGTCAGTGACCTATGAACTAAAAGAAGGACAACATGTCTCTCTACTCCCAACCCCAATAAACAACCAATATATACTTGTGGAGCAGGGACATGATAACCATAAGAAACCCTCCCATTTGGAACAGGGAAATGATAACCATAATAAATGCTCCCATCTGGAAAGTAATTGATAGGAAACACACAAGAGTGAGCCTGTTCATTTTCTCTGGGAGGAACTTTTGTTTTGTTTTCTTTTTTTCCCAGAAGTGCTTGGCTATAATCTCTAAATTCTTCCTTTGCTATTTTTTTTGAGGGGGGGGCAAATGTGGAGTAGGGTGGGCCAGTTTCTGATGGTTTATGGGGGAGGATGTTTCATGATTATACTGTATTGTTCCTGCTGAGTACTTGAAATTAACCATCTTCCCAAAGAACTCTCATTGTTTTGGTGGGGATTTGTATTTAGAAACTGCGGTAGTTAGATTCAGTTGTCAACCTAGTTCTGTTGCTGTGGACATGAGCCAATGGTACGTGAAGCTCATCTGTTGCTGATTATATCTGCAGTCAGCTAGAAGGCGTGCCTGCTGCAATGAATGATGTTTGATTTAATTGGCTGGTGCTTAAATGAGAGAGATCAACATAGCACAGCCATGCAGCTCAGCATACCTCATCACAGCACTCACAGCTCAGTCCAGGCCTTTGGAGATGCAGAAAGGAATCACCCTCAGGTGGAGAGAAGGCCAGCAGAGATCACCCTATGCCTTCCCACACAAGAAATAACCTCAGTTGAAAGTTAGCTACCTTTCCTCTGAAGAGCTAAATGTTAAATCAATAAATCCCCTTTTACTGAAAGTCAATCTATCTCTGGTGTGTTGCATTATGGCAGGTAGCAAACTAGAACAGATTTGGTACTGGAGAAGTGCAGTGCTGCTGCAGTTTGCAAATATCAGTCATGTTGGACCAGTTTTTTTGATGGATAAGGGGAAGATTTTAGAGGAACTGTGAGGAGAATAATGGAGAAGTCCCGGAGTGCTTGAAGAGACTATTGGTGTAAACGGAATCACTGCCAATCTGGACAAAGGGGGAAACAAAAGGGACAAATTGGAGTTTGCAGAGTAAGAACCATGGAAGTTTGGATCTGAAGCCAAGAAACCTTGGGCCAGGAGAGTGGGCCCACCCATTTACATGGAGAGGGTGAGTTTGCCCTGAAGGCAGAGGATGAGTCTCCCACCTCGTTGCGGTGGAAGAAATGTGCAGCCTCAGGCCTTGGAAAAGGTACAGTACGCTCCTTGGGGACTGGGGAGAGCCTGGCTGCCACCACATGGAGGGGTTGAGCATGTGCCCCAGAAATGGCAGAGAGCCCAGGTGTGGCTCCAGTGCGTGGAGAGGGTGGACCTGAGAAAAAGGTGGTCTCTTCAATGTCTACTGAGGTTGATTCGGAAAGAGGCGGGCCACTACATAGCCCCTTGGAAAGGGTGGGACTGCCACTTTCTAAAGCTGAAGGATAAATGACTTTCATACTTTGAAATCCAATGGTGTTTGTTCTGCATGCTTTCAGAACTGTTTGAGTCTTGTGACTACTGTGTTCCTTCCAGTTTCTCCCTATGGTAATGAAAACATGTATTCTGTGACTGTCCTCCTTTGCATGTTGATATTAGATAACTTGTTTTGAGATTCATAACTCCACAGCTGGAAGAGAATTTTTTGCACTTTAATATTGTTTAAGGTGATGCATGTAGTTTCCAAGTTGACAAAGGGTGAACATGTGGTAGTTAGATTCAGGTGTCAACTTGGCCAGGTGAAGGTACCTAGTTCTGTTGCTGTGGACATGAGCCAATTGTACGTGAAGCTCATCTGTTGCTGATTATATCTGCAGTCAGCTAGGAGGTGTGCCTATTGCAGTGAATAATGTTTGATTTAATTGGCTGGGAGCTTAAATAAGAGAGCTCAACGTAGCACAGCCCAAGCAGTTCAGCGTACCTCATCTCAGCACTCGCAGCTCAGCCCAGGCCTTTGGAGATGCAGAAAGGAATCACCCCAGGGGAAAGGTGTTGGAATCTAGAGGCCTGGAGAGAAGGCCAGCAGAGATCACCCTGTGTCTTCCCATGTGAGAAAGAACCTCAGTTGAAAGTTAGCTGCCTTTCCTCTGAAGAACTAAATGTTAAATCAATAAATCCCCTTTTACTAAAAGCCAATTCGTTTCTGGTGTTTTGTCATCGGGTAGCTAGCAAACTAGAAAAGAAATCAAGTTAAAATTTCTTCTTTAATTTTTACCTGTTTTTGTGTATATAAGACTAGGTAAGGTGTACCAGGTTTTAATCATTCAAATATATTTTCTTCTCAGTATCATTATCGCTTTCTAATTTTTGCAACAGTTGATTTCTTTAATAGGAAGAAATGGACTTGTATGTAGAAGATATGGTTAGATTCACATGTACTAGTCATTTAATCTGTCTAAGCATCAGCTTTTTTTAATCTATAAAGTAGGAATGCCAATATCTCTCTTGTTGTTGTAGTGAGAATTAAATGGAATGTTTTATATGGTATTGTCCAGTATAGGATTTCAAACCAAACACAGATTTAGTAGATGTTGATTTATTATTTTACTGTCATTCGAAATCATGTTTTTTACTGTTTTATGTCTCTATAAAAAAATATTGAATCTGAAAAACCCAGAGTATGCTGAGACATTGGTAATTGCTGCTTACATAACTAGTATGGAAATATTTAGAGTGTGGATTAAGTCTTTCAAAAATTTACTGTTTGGTTAGGATTTCCCTTTGAAATCTAGTAACATGGATTTTAGAGTAGAGAAAATGTGTTACTCTTTATCTTGCCTTTGACATAAAATTGATTAGGGATCAAGAAATGTCCTAAATCTCACTAAATTAACATAAATATGCAAAAATAGAAAGAGAAAAATGTCTGGTACATAGTAGGGGGTCAATAAGTATTTGATGAGAAAATTAATTAGTTATGGGATGAATGAATATATTTATGTCCTCTTCATAGCTCCATCTCATGAGTGTTTTCAACGAGGGATCTTCAAGAACTGATGAGTTGGTCTCTGCATGGTCGCAGTTATGTTTCTCGTGTTTATTGGACTCTAAGTCATACTGGCAGCCCTCCTCTTTACTGTTAGGTTTGGTGTGTGTTACAGATTCAACTAAATGAGCCATAACAAATATAAATAAATCTTTGCCAAGGGGATAGTATAAATTGAGGCAATTACTTCTTACTTCCATCAGTTCCTCAGTAAATGCCATATAATACTGGCAAAAAGCATTTCAATAAAAAGCTTGTTTTCCTGAAGATTATTAAAGTAACTGGGCAATCATTGGATTGTTTATCGGATTAGTTGAGAACTCTTGTCTTTTGTTTCAGTTCAATGATTTATTAATAATTATGCTAACAATAATCCAGCTTCATGATATGAGGCAGGTGAATTAACTTCTTGGTCTTAGTTTCTCATCTTTAAATGGGAGAACCTCAAGTGTATTATCCAAGGCTTTCTTGTTTGTAAGATTCTGTGATTCTAATTTCAGTGGGAAATCCAATAGTAGCCCCCAAATCCAATCTTCCATTTACTGTAGGAATCTTTTTTTTTTTCTTTTAATAAAATCTCTACCAGAGGGTCATGCAGTTTTAGCTTGGAAAATTTTCTGGTATAGAATTCGCCTTGGGGAAGACAACGCTATTGTCAGATTCTTCTAATTATCTGTTTCTTATTTTGAGACATAGCTTACTAGGTAATTTCCATCTAATTGTTCAAGTTTTGCTTCTTTGAGAAGTAAAGTAATTCTTTGCTTTGACATTTTAACAACTATCCACGTTACCATATCTACCCTAATCTTCTCTAAATCAAGCTCATTTGATTTCTTTAATCATAATTTATATGCCACAATTTCCAGATCTCTAAGGTTTAATTGTCTCTTCTAAATGTATCATACAGAATTAATGACTTTCAGTAATTTTATTATGTATGTACCTCTCCCTAACTTTCTCCCACCACAGCAAACATGTAAATATGCAAAAAGCCCAAAAATAATGGCCCTATGTCATTGGAAGTAAAGATGATTCTTCATATATTTATTTCATTTATTTTGCCAAGAGAATATTTTATGATTTTGAAGTTAGAAAACTAGCTGTACATTTTGCTTTATCAGATGTTAGTGAACTTTTTTGTAACTTACCCTCTCTAAGAATGCTTTATCAATGACAAAATAGAGATGATGATAATGATAATATTATCTATCATATATGGTTATTCTGATATAATAGAAAACACTGGAAATTTAAAATTCTATAATTCTAACTATATAGCTGTAATGATAATTTTTATATTTATGTTTCTACATAACATCATTGCCACATAACTTCCTTTTAGAAACATATTTTTCTTTACAGTTTAACTGAAACTGATAAATTTCCAAGAAGGGAGAGCCAGCAATTAAGCCATATACACACACATGTACACACACACACACAAAGTTTTAGAGTTGAGAAACATTTTAAATTACTTACAAAAAATTAAACATAGCCACAGAAACAACAAAGTATATACTTACCTTTAACAATTTTCATGATGGTTACCTTAAAACTATGAAAATAAACTCCAGAATACATAATTAATGTTTTACTGCAAATGTAAAAGTTCAGAAAACAATGCAGATAGCATATAATATATTGAAAGAAAAGGTTAAAATTCTCTATGCTTGTATTCTTGTGGAAAGCCTAGAATATATTCTATATTCTGCACATAGCATCATTAAAAGTGTTTTACATTAACTGCTCACCTCATTTGGTTAACGTAGATCTATTTCCTATGACTGGCAGATCACACTGTAATGAGGAGATTGAAAAAAATCCTATTTCAAATTCATCTCTGATTTCTCCATTAAAATTACACATACACCTTCTAAAGGGGAGAAATTTTCTTCTTTGACAAATTGGGATAAAGAATAACAGTAATTCATAAGAATATCACAGTATATTTTATAAATGTATTTTCTGAAAATTTAGTTTTGACTGCAAAATTCTGAGTGGAATGCATTTCTTTTTTAAATTGTATGTGCCAAATTGTTTTTGGTCTATAAAAGCCATCTAGGAAAACAATTTGAAAAGAGCATGCAATACTCTGGTTTCTCTTCAGATCATATAAATCTTTCACCTTTTACTAAAGATTTCCGTGGAGAGAAACAACTCTGAGTCTTAAACCAATTTTTTAAGGCCTTGTTCAGGCAAGGCTAATAAAACGGTGAAAAAGTAAAAAAAAAAAAAAAAGCATGTCCTGTTTTCTCTCATGAATTGAAACTATCAATGGACTTTAAATGAGCTGAACAATTTGCTTGAATGACCTAAATGGACTTGCAACATATAGTTTAGCTATTTAATAGATATTTGTGGTATTGTATTTAAAGTATTTATGCTTTTTTACAGTCTGGTCAGTATGAAAGTTTGCTGTTATGAAAGCAAAAAAGAGTATCTTTCTTGTAGGCAAAGTACAAATAGTTATATTTTTTTCATCAGAAAATGGGAAACCATTACTATTTTAAGGCAGTAAGACTTTTTAAAAGAGTTAGCAACCAATATTTAGTAAGTTGCCCATAACATCATAATATTATTCGTGTAGTAGCAAATAGCATTATCAAGACAATCATCTTTCAGCAAACGCTAGTACCTAACAAACAACATTTCTTATCAGTTTCTAACATCACAAAGATACCCTCAGCCACATGTGAAAGAAGTATGGGTGGGGGTTTGTTCACTTACCACACTATATAGAAATGTTGGGACGTTGGGATGGCTTGTGAAAGGCCAGTTGAAGCACCAACTCAGAGACCATAGTCTGAATAGGAATTGCCTCTCTCCAGGTTGCAGCATACACACTAATTCAGAAACTTCTAAATGGTGCTCTGATCCCCAGGTGGAAGACATAGGTACTGAACCAAGAGTTAGACTCAGGAATAGCTCCACTTACCAGTCCACATTACAATGAGCCACTCGAAGTTTCTGTGTTTCTTGTTTCCATGACTCTCAGCTCTGAGGGGGCAGCACTCATGCCAAGTTCCATGCAGAAAAGGTCCTCCTTGCAACCATTTAGCAGTTCCTCAGAACACTGACCATATGACCATCAATCCCATTACTAAAGTATACCCAAAACAATTGAAAGCAGGGGTTCAAATATTTGGGCACTGATGTTCATAGCAATATTATTCACAATTACCAAAAGATGGAAGTAACCCAAACATCCATCAACTGGTGAGTGGATAAACCAAATGTGGTATAAACATACAATGGAATATTATCCAACATTAAAAAGGAATAAAGTTCTGGTTCATATGACAGCTTGGATAACCTTGAAGACATCATGTTGAGTAAAATAAGCCATTCACAAAATGACAAATATAGTATAATCTCAGTGAAATGAGATTAGAATAAGCAAACTCATAGAATCTAAAATACAG
Organism: Myrmecophaga tridactyla; assembly: GCA_004026745.1. Classification (NCBI taxonomy): domain Eukaryota; kingdom Metazoa; phylum Chordata; class Mammalia; order Pilosa; family Myrmecophagidae; genus Myrmecophaga; species Myrmecophaga tridactyla. The sequence goes on along the minus strand of PVIY010009452.1, from coordinate 14,881 downwards.
ATTACAAGGGGTTGTATAGGGGATAGGGAATAGTGAGTTGATGGAAAATTTGTACAAAATTTCTATTTAAGTTCAAAATAAATTCAGTGAACCTAAAGAAAAAAGAAGTATAAAAAGGTTCCCTTGCACCAACAAGCTACAGCTGCCCTCTGACCATTTTGGCCTCTTTGTGTCCAGAGAAGGGCAAGACAAAGAAAGGATCAGCAAAAAGAGGTAAAGTGGAGTCAGGGAGGATTAAGTGTGATGAGTGGAAGATGAGTCCATCCCTTAAAGAGCAATTGTCACATGAGGAAGCTGTGGCAATACTCCTGTATATTACTTAAGCAGAGTTTATAAAAATGTTAACGTCCTTTGAAATCCTTACGTCAAATAGGAAACTAATCCTCTTAGAAAGCCAAACTGCAGGAAAGAAACCTTTTGTGAAATTATTTGGTGAACCTGGCTTTGCTTATGAGCATTTTATTGCTGTTGCTTTATGCTTATAACATTCTCAGCACTGTTTTCCAACTGGACTTTGGTGAGAGAAAACCTCCATGTTTCCTTAGCCTTTACCAGTGTATTTCCTGCTCACTGGTGAGTTGCTTAGTTGCAGTTTGGCCTGGGAATGATTTACAAGTCATTTTTGCCTTCAGGAAATTTGTCTTTAGATTTTACTTGATAATGGAATGATTCAGTTTGCAACCTGTGATTTTAAGGGTGAGAGTAAGATAGAATACAAGAGAACTCAGACCAGACTTTTCCATTACTTTAAGCATTTAATTGTGTTTGTCTTTACTGATTATATTCTATACTAATATATGCATGTTGTAAGCATCTTCCTTTTTTAAAATTAGAGCATATTTATGTAAAGTGTATGTATGTAAAGTGTATTTACAATAGAAAAAAAAAGGCCCTAGAGGTACAAAATTCAAAATGATATCTGAGGTATACATACAAGTATATTTTAGGAATAGTCTTTATCATGCTTTATTTATATTTGAGAGCACACAGTGGACATGTCTTAATAAAATGACATGTAAAACATTCAATGTTACAAATCTGAAAGACATTAAATTTAAATAATATGAAGATTGTGATGATTAGGTTCTGGTGTCAACTTGGCCAAATGATTATGCCCAGTTATCTGGTGAGGCAAGTACTGGCCTGACCATTGCTGCAAGGATATTTCATGGCTGGTTGATTAAATCATCAGTCAATTGATTGCATCTGTGGCTGATTACATCTGTGATCAATAAAAGGCCTGTCTCCCACAGTTATATTATCCAATCAGTTAAAGGCTTTTAAGAAAGAAGAGAGACTCTTTCAGTGCTTCTTCAACCAGATAGCTTCTCCTATGGAGTTTGTCCAGCCCCTTCATTGGAGCTGCTGGCTTCACAGCATGCCCTCTGGATTTTGGACTCTTTCACTCTCATGGTTGCATGAGACACATTTATAAATCTCATATTTACAAATCTCTCCTGTTGGTTCTGTTTCTCTAGAGAACCCTGACTAATACAGCTTGATACTAGGAGTGGTTCTTGAGAGACAGAATCTTAAAAATAGGTTTTTACAATAGGTTTTCTACTCTGACTTGACTCAGAGGCACTAATGACTCTGTTTCCAATAACAAGAAGGCACTGACAGTCCATGGGGTGATTGGCAAAAGGGAACTCAAAATATCACCATTAGATTCTGCTAATTGTATGCTTACACAAGGCAAGGCTCTGGGTGATAATATTTTTGACATATTTACGGAGTTTTATGGAATTAAGAGGTATAATAATGTTGACTGGTTGTTGTTAGATAAGCTGGATATAGTGTTGAGGGAAAAGGATGAGCTGAAGGCTTCAAATTTCAAACTTTAACATCATATGAATGATGTAAAAATTTCCATGTGTGCTCTGATAGAAAATCTTATTTCCTGTTATCACAGACTTGAGATCTCTGAAAACCAGACACAAAGCCTCATTATGTGAGTAGTAGATTTACAATGTAAACTAAAATCTCAGCATTGCAGAGTGTCTGCTGCTAAGGTAAGGGCTTTGATTGGAAACGTGGGATGGTGATAAATAACTTGATAATGATAGTGATGGGGAGATAGGATACCTGAAATCTGCAGAGCCTTTGCCAGATAGATCTGTAAAGGGCTGCCTTGAGGAAACAGCTTTTTGGTCTCCAGTCTCCCCAGAGGAGTCTGCGATTCAACCTCCACCTATTGAGATTAACCCTTCACTGACTGCCAACTTTGTTACCACCTCCCTTGGGCAAACAACCATTACACCTCATCTGGAGCGAATAATCCTGTTTCATCAGATGAAACTGCCATGGAATGCACTGAAGTAAATGGATTGAAAGACTCTTTTATTTGTTTTCATGACCCAGCCCCTATATCCCTCTTTTCTCCAAGACCTATAACTAGACTAAAGTCCCAAAAAGCTCTGGAAGGTGAGGTACAAAGAGTGACCCATGAGCGGGCTATGCTATACTATGAAACAACTGCATAAATTTTCCAATCTGAACAGACAGAATTCAGGGGAATATGAGTGGGAATGGATATTAAGATTGTGGAATAATTTGATCAAGCTGAATTTATTTAAATGAGCCCACTTAAGCAGAGATTCTTCATTCAGTGTTTGTAGCTCAAGGAGTTAGAAAGGGCATTAACAGTTTGGATGGTTGGCTGAAACATGGATCCAACGGTGGCCGACATTACCTAAGGTTAAAAAGCCAGAACTGTCCTGGTATAATTTATTTGAAGGGATCCAGAAGCTTAGAGAGATTGGAATGTTAGAGTGGATTTATCATGGAAGACTTGCTCACACACCCCCAAAATTTCCAGAGGACACATCATTCACTAAACCTTGAGAAATAAATTTGTGGGTCTAGCTCAGTCATCCTGAATAGCTCTGTAATCACCCTTCTCTATAGGCCAGATATTACTGTGGGAACTGCTGAGCTGGAATCCTTAAACAGAATGGGGATGATCAGATCCCGAGTTTGCTAAAGACATGTGGTGACAGTTAATCACCATAGAAAAGATGGGTGTGGCCATCATAATGGGCAGCAGGCTCAATGCAGCAGTCAGGACTGGCTGAGACTTGTGGCATTGGTTAGTAGATCATTGTATACCTAGAAGTAAAATAGATGTGCAGTCTGCTAAATTCTTGTTTGAGCTGTATAAGCAGAAAATTCTAGGTTAAGTAAACAGAAGTCTCTAACTTGAATTACAGAAAGAGAGAGTCATAACCCCTTAATCAATTCCCAGATGCGAGACAGTTTACAGACCCAGAACCATTGAATGAGGGAAAGGCCAGGTATCTTTGGGGAAGGACCCTTTTGCACTGCCCAAAATTTACACTGTTAACTTTCCAGCTGTCCTCAAGGACACTTAATCCTTTTTATCAGGGTGACAGTACACTGGGAAATGGAAATGATCAGATATTTCAGGAATTATTAGACACTGGCTTAGCAGTGACACTAATTCCAGGAGACCCAAAACATCACTCTGGTCTACCAGTCAGAATAGAGACTTACGCAAGTCAGGTGATCTATGGAATTTTAGCTCAGGTTCATCTCACAGTGGGTCCAGTGGGTCCCAGGACTCATTCTGTGGTCATTTCCCCAGTTCTGGAATACATAATTGGAATCGACATATTCAGCAACTTAGCAGAATCCCCACATTGGTTCTCTGCCTCATGGAGTGAGGGCTATTACGGTAGGAAAAGCCAAGTGGAAGCCACTGGAACTGCCCCTACCTAACAAAATAGTGAACCAGAAGCAATATTGGATTCGTGAAGGTTTTGCAGAGATTAGTGCTATTGTTTTTTTTTTTTTTTTTTTTGGCATGGGCAGTCACAAGGAACTGAACCTGAGTCTCCAGCATGGCAGACAAGAAATTTGCCTGCTGAGCCACCATGGCCTGCCCAAGTGCTACTTTTAAGGACTTGAAAGATACAGGATTTGTGATTCCCACCACGTTCCCATTCAACTCTCTTATTTGGCCTCTGTGGAAGACAGATGAGACTTGGAGGATGATAGTAGATTATTGTAAACTTAATCAGGTGGTGACTCCAATGGCAGCTGTGGTTCCAGATGCTTTCATTGCTTGAGCAAAGCAGTACATCCTCAGGTACCTGGAATGCAGCTATTGATCTGGCAAATGCTTTTTATTCAACAGCTGTCAGTAAGAATCACCAGAAACAGTATGTATTCAGCAGGTAAGGCCAGCAATATACCTTCACTGTCCTGCCTCATGTGTTTATCAACTCTCCAGCCCTCAGTCACAATCTTGTCTATGGGACCTTGATCATTCTCCCTTCCACAAGGCACCACACTGATCCATTATACTGATGACATCATGCTGATTGGATGTAGTGAGCAAGAGGTAGCATCTACTCTAGATTTTTTTTTTTTTAATTTGCATATGGGCAGGAGGCACCAGGGATCGAACTCCAGACCTCCAGCACGGCAGGTCGGAGCTCTGCCTGCTGAGCCATGGCAGCTGCCCAACATCTACTCTAGATTTAATGGTAAGTCATTTCCCTGTCAGGGGATGGGAGAGAAATGCAACAAAAATCAGGGGCACTCCACTTCAGTGACATTTCTAGGTGTCCAGTGGTATGGGGCATGTCAAGATATCTCTTCTGAGGTGAAGGATAAGTTGTTTCTTCTGGCCTCTCCTATGACCAAAGAAGAGGTACAACATCTAGATGCCTCTTTGCATTTGGGAGGCAACATATTCCTCATTTGGGTATGCTACTCCAGCCTGTTTACCAAGTGACCATAAAATCTGCTAGTTTTGAGTGAGGACCAGAATGAAAGGGAGCTCTGCTACAAGTCCACCCTGCTGTGCAAGCTACTCTGCCACTTGAGCAATATAATCAAGCAAATCCAATGGTGCTGGAAGTGTGGGGGCAAATAGGGATGCTATCTGGAACCTTTTCAGGCCCTTATAGGAGAATCACAATACAACCCTTAGGATTTTGGAGCAGAGCCTTACCATCCACTGCAGATAACTATTTTCCTTTTGAGAAACAGCTTTTAGCCTACTACTAGGCCTTAATAGACCCTGAAGGCTTAACAATGGGCCACAATGTTACTATGAGACCTGAATTGCCCATCATGAGCTGGGTGTTGTTTGACCCACCAACCCATAAAGTTGGGCATGCACAGCAGCACCCTTCATAAAATGGAAATGGCATATTAGAGAATGGGCTTGAGCAGATCCTGAAGTCAAAAGTAAGTTTTACATGAGGAAGTGGCCCAAATTCTCATGGCCCCCACTCCTGCCACATTACCTTATCTTTCCCAGATAAGAGCTATGGCCTCTTGGGAGTTTCTTACAGTCAGTTGACTGAGGAAGAGAAAACTCGTACTTGGTTTACAGATAGTTCTGCATGATATGCAGGGACCACCTGGAAGTGAACAGCTGCAGCACTACAACCCCATTCTGGGATGTCTTTAAAGGACAGTGTTGGACAGGCCATGGGGGCTCAGCAGGCAGAGTTCTCGCTGTCTGCCATGCCCAAGACCTGGGTCCCTTGCCCGGTGCCTGCCCATGCAAGAAATAAAAAAAAGGACAATGGTGAGGGGAAATCCTCCCAGTCAGGGGAACTTCGAGCAGTGCACCTGGTTGTACATTTTGCTTGGAAGGAGAACTGGCCAGATGTGCATTTGTATACTGACTGATGGGCTGTTAATGGTTTGGATGGTCAGGCACTTGGAAGGAGCATGATTGGAAAATTGGTGACAAAGAGGTCTGAGGAAGAGGTGTATAAATAGACCTTTCTGAGTGGGCAAAGAACTTGAGATATTTGTGTCCCATGTGAATGGTCACCAAAGACTGACTTCTGCAGAGGAAGGTTTTAATAAAATGGATAAGATGATCTGTCCTGCAGATACAAATCATCCTCATTCCTAAACCAATCCTGCCATTGCCCAATGGGCTCATGAGCATAGTGGGCATGGTGGTTAGGATGGAAGTAATGCATGGGCTCAGCAACATGGATTTCCACTCACCAAGGCCGACCTATCTATGGCCATTGCTGAGTGCCCAATCAGCCAGCAGCAGAGACCCATGCTTAGTCCCTGATATGGTAATATTCCTAAAGGTAATCAGCCTGCTACCTGATGGGAGCTTGATTATGTTGGACCACTTTTATCATGGAAGGGGCAGTGATTTGTTCTAAGTGGAATAGTCACATACTCCAGATATGGGTTTTCACTTCCTATATGCAATGCTTCCACAAAAACTACCATATGTGGGCTTACACAACATTGCTTCTGATCAAGGAACCCGCTTCACAGCAAATGATGTATGGAATGGGTACATGCCCATGGAATTCTCTGGTCATATCATGTTCCCAGAGGCAGCTGGTTTGATAGAATGGTGGAATGGCCTTTTAAAGACACACTTAAGGTGCTAACTAGGTGGCAATGCCTTGCAGGGCTGGGGCAGTGTTCTCCTGGATGCTTTGTATGCCCTGAATTAGCATCCAGTCTATGGTGCTGTTTCTCCCATAGCCAAGACTCACGGGTCCAGGAATCAAGGAGTGGAAATGGAAGTGGCACTACTTACTATCACCCCTAGTGTTGCACTAGGAAAATTTTGCTTCCTGTCCCTGAAACTCTAAGCTTTGCTGGTCTATAGGTCTTAGTTCTGAAAGGAAGAGGGCTCCTTCCAGGATACAGAACTATTATTCCAATGAACTAGAAATTAAAACTGTCATCTGGGCACATTGGTCTTCTCATACCACTGAATCAACAGGTATGAAGGGGATCAACAGGTATGAAGGGGACTGTTCTGTCTGGGGTGATTGATCGTGACTATCAAATAGAAATAGGATTGTAACTACACAATGGATGTAAAGAAGAGTTTTCCTGGAATAAAGGAGATCCCCTCGGGCATCTCTTAGTACAAACATACCCCAAGATAAAAGTCAATGGTAAACTGCAACAACCCAATCCATGTAAGACTACCAATGGCCAAGAAACTTCAGAAATGAAGATCTGGGTCACCCTACCTTGCAAAGAACCATGGCCAGTTGAAGTACTTGCTGAGGGTAAAGGGAACATGCAATGGGTAATAGAAGAAGCAGTAACAAATATGAACTATGACCACATGACCAATTACAGAAATGAGGACTGTGATTGTATGAATATTTCTTCCCTGTTTTATTATGAGTATGTTTGTATTTGTATATAAGCAAATATCTTATTTTCCTCTTGTCATATGACAAAAGTTTTTATTGTTCATGTTATAATATTTAAGTCATAGGATAAAAGTTTAAGAGTGAATGTTATTGTTCTAGTTTGCTAGCTGCCAGAATGCAATATACCAGAAATGATATATTTTACTTTTAAATAAGGGAACTTAATAAGTTGCTAGTTTACAGTTCTAAGGCTGAGAAAATGTTCCTATTAAAGTAAGTCTATAGAAATGTCCAATTAAAGGCATCCATGGAAAGATATCTTAGTTCAAGAAGACCGCTGAAGTTTAGGGTCTCTCCCTCAAGTGAGAAGGCACATGGCGAACACAGTCAGAGCTTCTCTCTCATCTGGAAGGGCACATGGCGAGCATGGCATCATCTGCTAGTTTTCTCTCCTTGCTTCCTGTTTCATGAAGGTCCCTGGGAGGTGTTACCCTTCTTCATCTCCCAAAGTCGCTGGCTGGTAGACTCTCTGCTTCTGATGGCTATATCATTCTCTGCTCTCTCAGAATCTCTCTCTTTCTCCAAAATGTTTTCTCTTTTATAGGATTCCAGTAAACTAATCAAGACCCACCCAAATGGGTGGAGATGCATCTCCACTTAATCCAGTTTAGCAACCACTCTTGATTAAATCACATCTCCAGGGTGATGATCTGATTACAGATTCAAAAATACAATACTGAGTAGGAATTAGAAGAAACAGCTGCCTTTACAAAATGGAATTAGGATTAAAACATGGTTTTATTAGGGTACATACATCCTTTCAAACCAGCACAGTTACCTAAGGACTTGCACCCTACTCTGGAGAGATGTAGTGCATTTATGGTTGTATGCAGGACAGTTGAGTATTTTTAAGCGAAATATATGTCTGTTATTGCATTCCAGTTGAAATTAAGTGTGTTTCAAGGTGATGTGTATAGCTGCCAAGTTGACAAGGGGGGAACTGTGATAGTTAGATTCTGATGGCAACTTGACCTAATGATTATAGCCAGTTGTCTGGTCAGGCAAGCACTGGCCTGCCCATTACTGCAAGGATATTTCATGGTGGGCTGATTAAATCATAAGTCATTTGATTACATCTCTGGCTGATTACATCTGTGATCAACTAAAGTGCCTTTCCCACAATCAGGTAATCCAATCAGTTGAAGGTTTTTTTGTTTGTTGTTTTTATGGAAGAAGAGAGACTCTTTCAGTGCTTTTTCCACCAGCAAGTCTCTCCATGTGCTTCATTGAAGCCACCAGATTCACATCTTGCCCTCTGAATTTTGGACTCTTCCTTTCCCGTGGTTGCCTGAGACACCTTTATAATCTCAAATTTACAGATCTCTCCTGTTGGTTCTGTTTCTCTAGAGAACCCTGACTAACACAGAGACCTTCATGAGGAATACTGATATGCAAAATACACACATTTCAAAACCCTAACTTGCTCCCCTATAAATTAAAGAACCATTGAAGTAATACTGACAATGTTAACTAAACAATGCTATAACCAAATAAAAATCTTTCCAACAACTTTATTCATACTCTATTCATTTTTATTTATTAGTCTATTTATTAGAACAGTTTTAGATTTACAGAAAAATTAAGCAAATAGTACAGAGTTCTCATATGCTCCTTCCCAACAGTTACTCTTATTGTCAATATCTTACATTAGGATGCTATAGTTGGTAAAATATTTAACCAAAAGTGACATATTATTATTAACTAAAGTCGATAGTTTAGTCAGTTTTCCTTAGTTTTTACCTAATGACCTTTTTCTGTTCCAAGATCCCATCCAAGATACTACATTGCATTTAGTTGTTATATCTTCTTAGGCTACTCTAGGCTGTGGCATTTTCTCAGACTTTTATTAGTCTTTGATGTCTGATAACCTTGAGAGATACTGATCAGGTATATTATAATATAGCTTCTATTTAAATTTGTCTTTTTGTTTTCTCATTAATAGACTACATTTATGGGTTTTGGGTAGGAATATCACAGAGAAAAATGCATTTTCATCATATCATTTCAAGGGCACATACTGTCAATATGATTTAAGACTGTTGATATTGACCATGGACACCTGGCTGAAGTGGTGTTTGTCAGTTTTTCTACTGTAAAGCTAATTTTACCTCCCTCCACTTTCCATACTGTACCCTTTGGAAGGAAGTTCCTAAGTATAGCCTACCTTTAGGGAGTAGGAGGTGGCGTTATCCCATTTTTTGTGTGTGGAGTATCTATATAACTTGCTTGGAAATCTTCTGCATGGTAGATTTGTCTGTTCTTATGCAGTCATTTATCAGATTATTTGTGTATATCAGTATGTTCTCATAGTTATGAATTTAATACTTCAGGGTATAATCCAGCATGTCTTTATCTATTTTGTTACTTTCATTGTTCTAACATTGACCACTGGGTGTTCTTTCAGTTGACCTTCGGGGTCTTTTGACATGTCGTCATCAAAATTCTTTTTCCATATTTTTTAGCACTTCCATATTTTCTCACACTAAAATGTATTCTAGGCTCATAATGCATATTTTCTGCTCCAGCAGTAGAATATACCATTTCTCCTGCTTTTGATTGTGTATTTAAAAGTCCATGACCGAACCCAAGATCGCCTAGATTTTCTCAAACATTTCCTTGTAGACATTCTGCAGTTTTGCTTTACATTTTCACCCATAATCCATTTTGAGTTAAGTTTTGCAAAACATGTAAGGTCACTGTCTGGGTTAACTTTTTGCCTATGGAATTTGAATTTGTGGTGGGACCATTTGTTGAAAACCCTGTCCATTCTCCTTTGACTTGCCTTTGTTTCTTTGTAAAAGATTAGTTGACTGTATTTCTGGGTCTCCATTCTGTCCCATTTTTTGAGAGTCTATTTGTTACTAAACCAACACTGTCTTAATTACTATTGCCTTATACTATCTTGATGTCTTTTAGAGTGGGTCCTCCAACCCTATTCTTTCAGTCCAGGTGGACAGTGTTTCTGCTCATACAAAATTCTCAAAAAGTATTGTTTTCTGTGCAATTTAAAGGGATTCATCTCATCAGAAAAAAGGATCTTCCACAGATTCTGATTTTCTAAAGCTGACTTCTTTTGAGACGGTTGATTGGATCCATGAATCATATGCATGATTTCTTTGGCACATGGTTGTTTACGGAGCCCCATTCTTTGTGGACTTATTTAAAGGGAACTCAAGGAGTATCCTGCTAGGGCTGCCTTTGGCAGAGCACACTACCTTGAGAGGCTGAGGATTTTCTATACCATCAATTGCTAGTCAATTTTTAACTTCAGCACTCAAGTTATCTCTTTCTTTCTGCATTTTACTAGAAGCAACAAGGAGAGACCAGATCACACCTTCCACACTCTGCTAAATATCCAAATAATTACTTACAAATATTGCCTTCCATCAAAAAATTTTCCCAATTCTATGCTACTTTATAACAAGGACTGCCTTTCCTTTAGTTGCAAAATCACATTCATCATTTCCTTCAAAGACCTTACCAAAGAGAAGAGAGAAGTCTGCTGCATCAAGCCACAAGTTGCAACTTCTCACCCTCCACTGCCTGCCCCTGCCCCTGCCCCAAGCCACTGTGGTCATGGGCCTGGACATGGGCAGAAGATTCCTCCCTGGCCTCCCTGCTTCAAGACCTAGTAATAGGAGATAGCTTCCTAAATTTTACACCCAAAGTACAAGCAGCAAAAGAAAAAAAAAAAAGGAAAATCAAATGCTTTTGTGCCTCAAAAGACTTTGTCAAAAAGGTGAAGAAGCAGCCAGGTCAATGAGAGAAAATATTTGGAAATCACATAGTGGATAAAGGTTTAATATCCTGTATACATAAAGAAATCATACAATTCAACAACCAAAGTGTAAACAACCCTATTATAAAATGGGCTAAAGATATGTAGAGAAATTTTTCTGAAGAGCAAATAGAGATGGTTAAAAAGTGCATTAAGAGATGCTCATTTTCATTAGCTATAAGGGAAATGCAGATCAAGACTACAATGAGATACCACCTCACACCTATTAGAATGACTGTTATTAAATAAACAAGAAACTACAGATGTTGGAGAGGATATTGGGAATTTGGCACACTTATGCACTGCTGGAGGCACTATATAATGGTACAGCTGCTATGGAAGACAGTTTGACTGTTCCTCAGGCAACTAAATATCAAATTGCCCTATGACCCATCAATACCACTGCTCAGTATATACCCAGAAGGGCTGAAACAAGTGACACAAAAAGACGTTTGCCCACCAATGTTCATAGCAGTATTATTCACAATTGCCAAAAGTTGGAAACCATCCAAGTGCCCATCAACAAACAAGAGGATTAACAAAATGTGGGGTATATATATATGCTTATTATGGCATATTATGCAGCAGCAAGATGAAACGATGTCCTGAAGCACATGATAAGATGGATGAGACTTGAGGACATAATGCTGGCTGAAATAAGCCAGACACAAAAGAATAGATCTGCATGATTCCACTTTTACGACCATGGTAAAGGTAAAATCAGAGGCTTATAATACAGAATATAGGGGACCTAAAGATACACCTGCTAGAGATGGGTGAACGGCTAGCTAATGAAGTTGAACTTAAATATAGGGAAATAGAAGTGAAGGTGGTCATTAGTGGGTCTTTAAGTAATGTTACCATATGGAGGGTAAACATGATAGATGGGTTGTATAGGCCCTTGTGTCCCACAAATTAACACTATATAAAAAAGTTCTTACATGAATTACTACAAAGGTACAAATCTTGTAAAAAGATCGTATAGTTTCATGGTAGAGGGGAATAGTGCTATTGCATGCTATGGGCTATGTTTAACAGGAAAACTTCAAGAGTGCTACAGAAATACCCGAGGTAAATAATTGGGGGAGAGACGAAAGTTTAGGGGAGGTTTGGACTTTAAGTTTGCTGAGGGTGTCCTTGTCATCTCTTTTCTTTTGGGAACAATGAAATTGTTTAAAATTGAGTGTTGATGGACTATTGACTTTAGACATTATACATCATGCCCAGTGGATGGAGGTGGATGAAGGATACACTGATTGAGAAGTAAAAAGGTGAATGATGGTGTATACATATGATCGAATATTGTTTTGTTACAAAAAGAAACGAAGTTAGGCATGCAATGCTGTGAATGAATCTATGGGACATTTTGTGAGGCAAAATCAGCCAGAAACAAAAGAGCAAATGTTTTATAGTCTCATATTTATATGAAAATTGGGGCCTAGTTTGTAAGCTCTTATAGCAGTCACATTTAGTCTGGAGTGGTAATTGTGATTTCTGGATTTTGAGAGGCTGTTTTATATATGTATAACCTGGTATTTAGAGGTAAGAACAAAGACGATCAAGTTGGGATTAAAATAATTCAAAATACATGGGTAAGGAAGACATTGTCAGTATTTTAGAGCTTCACCTACTCTATGAGACCAAAAGAAGAAAGGTTTATTTTTTCAGAACCTAAATTTTCTGTTGCACATAATCTAACTCATCCTGTCTGGATAGACCATTTAAACAACCCAGACACAGGGAACCCCAAATAAGAATGATGACCTTTCATCCTGTATAGCTTAATGTAAAGTCTGGATACATCCCAGATATATCCATATATATTAAGCTGATAATTAAAAAAAAGTATTGGCAAAGTTCCTTGAAGGATAGGGGATAAATATGGAACTATTTAACTTTACCACAGGGGAAACCCGTGATATTGTCTCAAAAATTAGGGACACCCAAATCAATAGGCCAAGCACTTGATCTTAAGGCTTGCTCTTGTGCTTATTTATGTAGTGGAGAAGCTTAGCCTACCTATGAGTATGCCTAAGAGTTACTTCCAGAGGAGCTCCTTTGTTGCTCAGATGTGACCTCTCTCACTCTAAGTCCAACTGTGTAAGTGAAAACATATCTCCCCCCGCCCCACCCCACATAGAACATGACATCCAGGGATGAAAGTCTCCCGGGTGATGTGGGATATGACTCTCAGGGATGAGCCTGGCCTTGGCACCATGGAATTGCTAATGCCATCCTGACCAAAAGGAGGAAAAGAAGTGTAACAAATAAGGTATCAGTGGCTGAGAGGGTTCAAATAGGGTTGAGAAGCTACTCTGGAGTCTACTTTTATGCAAGCTTCAATTAGACATTTCTGCCTATCATAGTTTGCCAACCCCCAACTAAATCCTGACAACCCTGAACAACATCTAGGGTCATATAGGAGATTCTATAAAAGCTCTATGTACTAAGATTATTTTCTAGAAACCTAAAACCTCCAGATGGGTTTCTAAATCAAATAAATCCTGAAATGCAAGGGGCCAGCTTCTCCAGAACATCAATCAGTTCCATCCCCTTAACCCATTTTATCGACAGCCCCTTTCAACATGAAAATGTTAGAATAGGCATAGCCCAAATACCCCTAAAGTGTGAGAGAAAAATCAAAGGTGATGGTGGAATTATATAGAGAAGTTAGGATTTAACATATGAATATGATTGCTGAATCATTATACTGATATTTCTTTTAGTCTCCATTGTCTTGGAGAAGCTAGTAAATAAAAACCTAAAATTGTGGAATTGTAACCCATACCAAACTCTGAAATCTGGTCTACTGCTAATTGTTGTGGTGTGCTTTGAAATGTATTTTTTTTTTGTATATACGCTATTTTTCACAAAAAAGAAAAGTCAATTGTGATGATAAATGTACAGCTAGATACTGCGAGCCATTACTTCGGATGATTATATGGCATGCGAATCTATATATCAATAAAATTGCATGACATTTTTTTAAAAAAGGTCTTACCAGGAACTCATTTTACATCCATGCTCCTACTGATATTGTCCTCATAATGAATTTTGTATTCTCTAAGGTCATAGAAACTTATTTCTGTGCCCTCACCAGAAACACTTATAATATCTTTCTCTGTTAAGCACCTCAAAATCCTCAGACTTTACCTACTTCCTGGTTCCAAACCAGCTTTCATGTTTTTATTTATTTATGATAACAATACCCCACATTCCAAAACCAATAGTTTGCCTTAGTTTGCTGGACTGCTGTGACAACTACCACACAATGGGTTGGTTTAAACAATAGAAATTTATTGGCTCATGGTTTTGAGTTTAGAATTCCAAAATCAAGGCATCAGCAAGGTGATGTTTTCTCCCCAAAGTCTGTAGTGTTTTGGTGCTGACTGCTGGCCATTCTTGGAGTTCCTTGGTTAATCTCTTTCATCCATCACATGACAATGTGCTCTCATTTCTTGCTTCTATGACTTCCAGTTTCCCTTTATAAGGTCCAGAGTAATACAGATTAATGCCCATTCTAGTTCAGTTTGCCACACCTTAACTCAATAACTAAAAATAGCATCTTCAAAAGGTCATATTTACAATGGGTTCACACTCAGTATGATGTGGAATTAAGTTAAAGAACATGTATGTACTGGAGTACATAATTCAACCTGCCACATAGATGCTTGAAGATTTCTTTAGGCATAGCAGGGTCTTCTATGATAGACTTCTAAAGCCTTAGAAATGTTTTCACCCACTTTCTTACAGCACAGCTCATTCTGCTCAAATGCTGGGGAGGTGACCTAACCTCTAAACTTCTCCTTGACCTCCTTAAACAGTCTGTCTATATCTTCCTGAAGGAAGTGTTGGTAGTCAGTCCACTCATAATTAGATGTCCCAATGCTACCAGAGGAATTCAGCTCCCATT
>PVIY010009451.1:0-66960 GCA_004026745.1 Myrmecophaga tridactyla | reverse complement strand
TAATTAGAACAATAGGTAAAATGAAGATTTCTTGAACCTATTTTCTAAGAGAGTAATTTAATAGGTTCAGAATGGGGACAAATAATTAACATTTTTAATATGCTCAGGACAATTTCAGGCAAGTACTCAGCTGTCACCACTTAGCAGGTCTGTGACAAAAGTGTTTACATTCACAAACCGGTTTAATTTTTTACATTAAGGAAACTTGGCAAACATCTCTTTATAATATCATTATCTTGAAGATGATAAAATAAAAACCTAGAGAATTTATAGAATATCTCCAGGTCATCCACCTTGAAGTCAGTGCCAGAATCGAAGCCGATGCACTTCCCTCCACGACCTCCTGGTGGGCATGGTATCAGTCTTAACATTGGTTTGACAGAATTCAAATTCAGAAACTTTACTGAGTTCAGTCAAAACTTGTTTTACTATGATGCTATACAAAAAGTTTGAAGCATTTGATTTTAAAATGATTATTATGTAATTAGGTTGACAGAAACATTTTAGAATAGATTACTAATTATCTGAGCAATACCTTAATATGCAGAAAGATCAATACTTATCTCCAGAAAATCTTTCCATGTCAAGGAATTGTGCTCTATATAAGCACTGGTGACTTCTTGGGTATGAATAGAAGTGAATGACTTACAATATGGAAGCCTGAGTTAATTTATAGGTGTAAGGCTCCAACTAAATCAATTCAAATCTATTTGGAGAAAATATATTCTCCCTCTAAAGGTTCTAAAGAATTTTTTTAATTGCAAAGACAATTTATCCATTTTTTAAACTTCTATGCTTGTAGATACTGTGGTTTCTCTACATAGACAATGACATACAGTTTTACCGCAATGACCTATATGCATTTCTAATTAAAAGGTTCAATGCCAGGTACAAAAGAGTCTCCTTTCTGTGAATTACTTTGCATTTTTCTTGGTTTTCCAAGCTGGGAATTCTTAGAAAATATCATTTGAGTATACATTGTCATTAGGGAATGAGATTTTTTTTTTGCCCCCAATTCTTACTGATGTCAATTCTTGACTTATGCTAAAGAAGAGCATTTAGCAGCAGTATATATGAATCTGAGAACAGAAAATGAAGACAAAAAACAATGTTGACATGATAATAAGGTAGGGAACAGAGTAAATAGTGCAGAGGGGAAGAATTTATAAAGAAGGCATACAGGACAATTTTAGAATTTAAAAGCATCATGATAGAAACCTCAATCTTAGTTCATAATGTTGTCATTTATGTAAAATTGGATTTAGGAAAAAGTCACTTAATCTCCTTCTGAGATTATATCTTATATCTTATCATTCTATCAAAACACATAGCTACCCACAAGGAAACCACACTAACAGAATGCTATACCTACATAATTCTCTCATAAAAGTGGGCCATCTTTTCTGTTGTTTATAGTAATATATATTGACATAAAATTATTGTGGAGTCTTTGGGCATAAATTGTAATGCAAATTCTTAGTAATTGTTGAGAAAACATTATTAGTTAAGCAACTGCATGTCAGCATAATAAAACAGGAATGGGAGTGAGAATGGAGGGTGCAAGGTTTAGGAATGGAGAAACGGTAATCTGAAGCAGGAGTAGGGGGAGGAACAGTGCGGCAGTCAGGAATGAGGAATGGCCCATATGGAATGAGAAATTATACCTCCTTCATTAGAATCAAATTGAATTTGGAATTAAAAAAAAGAATCTCATTAGTATCTCGACATTAAATTATCTTGTCCCACCCATGACTGAGGATTTAGATACCTTTCTCAGCTCTGGACCTTGGCAGATATTGTTCCCTCTTTCAGGAATAGTCTTTATGCCTGTGACTTTGTGGATTCTGTCCCTCCTCCAAGGTTTAGCTTAACTGCCACTTTCCTACTCTCGCAGCTAAGTTTTATTACATGTTTGTATCCATGGGATGTGTATATATACATATATATATATATAATTTTTTGTTGGCATAAAATTCATCATATTTACTTTAAACTTTTTGCTTACGGTCTGTCTTTGTTTTTTGTATGCTGTATGGCAGGGTCACATTTCAATATTTTTCCATGTGAGTATTCTATTATTGCTGCACCATTTGTTGAATTTTTTGTTTGTTTTTTTGCTTGTTTCTGGTTCATTGTTTTGCTTGTTTGTTTGTTTTTGGAAGTGCATGGGCCAGGAATCAAACCCAGGTCTTCCACATGCAGGTGAGAATCCTACCACTGAACTACCCTTGCACCCCCTATGGTCTGTCTTTATACCTATATTTCAAGCTACCAGAAGTCTGGGGTCACATCACTCTTACTTCAGTATACAGCATTTTTATCAACAGAAAAGTGATAGAAATTATTTGTTGTATTGCCTCTAGTGGGATGTTCTCGCTTCACACATCTTTTATCGGTGGGGATTCTCTCTTACCTCACTTGGAATTTCATACATCACAACCTCCTCTTTTATTTTAAGTTAAACCAAATTGTGCCAAAAATGTGTACTGTAGAAACTAATCTCATATGATATTTTCTTCCTCTATGCAGTTGTGTGTACATATATATATATATAAATATATATATATATATAACTTTTAAGTTGTATGACATAACATTTATACAAAGCAAAGAAAGAAAAAAGAAATAATTTTCAAAGCACTCTTCAACAAGCAGTTACAGAACAGATCCCAGAATTAATCTCATAAAATTTTATGGGAAGACGATTTCAGAATTAAGCAGGCTGCAAAATGCTATGTACTATCCTATCTTCTTTTTTTTAGAATACTGGACTTGACATATACTTTAACTTTATTTTAACATGTCAAGGCTCTACATTCTGTGTTAATGAAAACCACAATGTTACCTAACCCAACACTTTACAGGCTTATTAGAACTCAGAACCCATCGTCCATGACTTTTCTTTAACCTCCTACAAAATAGTTATGTCACAAAACATCACTGTGGGTAAAGGTCAAGTTATATAGTACTGTTTCTCTATGATTTGGATCAAGGCCCTTTCCCAGCACACATAAATATCTGGTAAATGCAATTTGGATTTTAATAGCATTTCCACCATTTACTCACCTTGCAATTTTGTGCTAAGGAAGATCTGAAACTTCTGTGATATCACCTGACCTGTATAAAGCACAAAATTGTTGAGACAATCATAGAACATGTTTCATGAGAAAGTTATTTGTGCATATTAAAATGCAATATGAATAGAATTAATTGTTATTACTACGTGAAGCTGGGAAAGCAAAGGATACTCAATAGATGACATTGGGAGCTCAAGAAGATGAAGAAGTATTCAAGAGGCAGCAAAAGATTTTGAATACATCATTTTAATTCTCTCCCAAAGGAATTTTCTTGAAGAAGGAAGGATTCTTTTAAGGAAATATCACCAGCAAGAAATAATAATAATAGATAAAATTTAATCAAAAAGGAAAATGAAACATTGGGGAGCTAGTTATTTCAGGCATATTTCATGGATTACATCACTAATCCTTGCATTTATCCTGGAAATTATTATAATTTTTCCTGTTTCATAGTGAGCAAGAGAAACTTCCCATTGATGATGGTGTTAGTGTTGGCAGTGGAATAGCCCTATGTGCTGGTTTGAAATGATGTATGGACCCTAGAAAAGCCATGTTTTAATCCTAATCCCATTTTGTAAAGGCAGCTGGTTCTTCTAATCCCTATTCAGTACTGTATGTTTGAAACTGCAATTAGATCATCTCCTTAGAGTTGTGATTTAATCAAGAGTGGTTGTTAAACTGGATTAGGTAGAGGTGTGTCTCCACACATTTGGGTGGATCTTAAATAGTTTACTGGAATCCTATAAAAGAGGAAACATTTTGGAGAATGAGAGATTCTGAGAGAGCAGAGAATGACATAGCCATGAGAAGCAGAAAGTCTACCAGCCAGTGGCCTTGGGAGATGCAGAAGGAAAATGCCTCCCGGGGAGCTTCATGAAGCAGGAAGCCGAGAGAGAAAGCTAGCAGATGATGCCGTGTTCGCCATGGGCCCTTCCAGCTGAGAGAGAAGCCCTGACTGTGTTTATCATGTGCCTTCTCACTTGAGAGAGAAACCCTGAACTTCCTCGGCCTTCTTGAACCAAGGTATCTTTCCCTGGAGGCCTTAGATTGGACGTTTCTATAGACTTCTTTTAATTGGGACATTTTCTCGGCCTCACAACTGTAAACTAGCAACTTAGTAAATTCCCCTTTTTAAAAGCCATTCCATTTCTGGTATATTGCATTCCGGCAGCTAACAAACTAAAACATCCTAGTAGTAGTGATTTTGCTGCTTATCGAGAAA
The DNA here is from genome assembly GCA_004026745.1 of Myrmecophaga tridactyla. Lineage (NCBI taxonomy): Eukaryota > Metazoa > Chordata > Mammalia > Pilosa > Myrmecophagidae > Myrmecophaga > Myrmecophaga tridactyla. The sequence continues at coordinate 62,661 of PVIY010009451.1, read as the reverse complement.
CTGCAATATGAGATAAACTGGTTTAAGCTGTTATAGATTTTTTTTCATGTAGAATTCTTGATTTGTAGATAATATTAAAGAAACTCAGAGAAGTTAAATAACTAGCCCACCAACACCCAGACGGCAAGTTCTGGAACACATACTTGAGCAAGGTCTTTCTGCTTTCCATTACTTGTGGCAAGTTTGTTTTGGCCACTGTTTACTTTTAACAGGGAAATGTGATAGCTTATCCTATGCAGTGGTCAACAAATGGTGTAATTCTTGGAAGGGAAAAGTTTCCCATTTATGGAAGGCAGAGAAGTGGGGAGAAGAGGAACCTGAAGGGCAAGGACACCTCACAGGCAGAGACATGGGAGGACAAGTGTAAGAAAATTCAAAGTATGCAGGTGCACATGGGCTAGAAGTTGTACACTCTTTTATAAAGAAAATAATTCAAATGATAGCAAGTAATAAATTATTTTCATGAATTCCAGCAAGCTCAGGGAGAGAGAAAGCTTTCTCAAAGCAACAAACACTAGAATGAAAATCTCAATAGCTGCCTTTTTTTTTGTTTTAGGATTTCCTTTTGCTAGCAATATAGACTGTTTAGAAATCTTTTCCCATATCCATGCTTTTACTACCATACGATCACCCATGCCTTTTGCTTTTTTTTTGATCTTTACTATAATACTTTTAAATTTCCTTAACAAGGTCCCATTCCTTTTCCATTCTTACTGTGTTTGTTCTTTTTGGTATATTTATTCCACATGTTCTATTCAATTTCTTGTAGACAATGACACTAATCTTTTAATATGCAATTACTTTCCATTTTTGTTTAGAGTTGAGTGAAATTTTTTGCTTTTTAATTTTTATTTGTTCCAGCTGAGCACAACCCCAAGATCAAAGAAGATTAAACATGGGCTTTAATTAGGGACTTGTGGACAGGAGAATAATTCTTCCCAATGGGGGCTGGTTGGGAAATGGAAGTTTGTACGCTACCCCAAACCAAGAGTATGAAGACAGCCAATGGAGTGCTTATAAGGTTAAGAGTCCTAGGGATTTGATTACAACAGCATTTCAAGAGAGTTATTCTGTGCTCTGATCACTCAGGCTGCTGTATGCTCAAGGCTCCACCCTTTTTGCTGAGGGACGGGTTCCATCCCCTGGGTTGCCACAATCTACCCCTAGGCAGCAATTTGCACTGATCATAGGAGACACTGCATCCAAATTGCATAACAACAGTATAAAAGACAACAGAATATTAGGAGTCCCCTACATATGGATAACAACTTCACAAAGTGATTCCACCATGGCCAAGAAAGAGAAACAAGCCATTCTATTGATAATTAATAAAACCTGTGATTTCAGTCTTGAATGAAAAGATCTCTCTGACATGGGAAGGCAGAGAATGACTTGGGCTAGTTCTGGCTGCTGTTGGTCCTTGTTTAGCATCTCCTGGGGTGTTTCATCTGCATCTCCAAGTGTTTGTGTCCTCTCCAAATGTCCCTCTCTTAAAGGACTCCAGTAAGTGGGTTAAAACCCACTTTGAATAAGCAGGTTCCCATCTCCGTGGAAACAATCTAATCCGCAGGTCCCACCGACAATTGGGTGACTCACATTTCCATAGAAACAACCTAATCCAAAGGTCCCATCCATAATTGCATGGGTCACATCTCCATGGAAACAATGTAATCAAAAGGCCCCACAAAACAATAGGTCTGCCCCTACAAGACTGGATTAAAATAACATGGCTTTGCAAACCAGCACATTCCACCCTTGTTTATAGGGAATAGTGAGAGGCAAATATTGTTGATCTAATAGAATACAAGCTCCATTTCCATTAGTAGTCAGAAGTGTTCCTGGAGAAGGGGTGCCATGAAAGGGTTTTAGAAGCCACAGCATTTCACCCTGTATTTGCAGAGAGCTTTCTGGAGTCAAATGCACCCTTAGCCTGGGCATAATAAGTGTCCCACAGAACCATACATACTATGCCTTGTGGTAGTTGGTTACGTATACAACTTTTGGTATTTTTGTGTATAAACTGTCATCTAACACTTAAATTTTGGGCAACCCTGATATCCATGAGCTTAGGATTCCAAACTAGCATGGCTGTAGGGCCATGGTGAATCGACCTTATTTTTCCCAATTTGTAATGTTATGGCACATGCAAGAGCAAATTGTTTTTATTGTCTTATTATGGCTGTAGAATTCTAGTCCTTTACCTGAATTCACCATGCCTGCATGAACCCCACCATTACCAATTCAACAGGGTTGGGAGCAGCTGCTCAGGGTTGTGAATCGAGGCTTGTGAGGACCAGATACAATTGGCATGTCCATTGCTACACAGATTGCGTATCCTCTTTTAACTGCTCTTTTAAAAACCCATTCATTCTTTCAGTTAGCCCCACTGCTGTGGCGTTGTAAGGCAAATGAAATGTCCATATGACGTCATGTTCAGTAGCCCAGATTTGGGCTAGTTGTCCAGTAAAAGGGTCCCCCATCACTGTCCACATATGTGGGGACCCCGAAAGATGCACAGAGCTTTTCTAAGCAACATATTGTAGTTCTTTGGTTAGCTTTCTCTAATGGGAAGGCCAGCAACAATCCAGTGGCTATATCTGTGGCTTTAAAGGCATATTTTGCACCTTCAGATAAGGGAAGGAGCCTAATATAGTTTACATGCCACCTGGTGCCTTGGAACCTGCTTCTAGCTGATGTGACCGAGTTAATGAGGAAGCATCTTTGGGCATCACAGTGAACAGGAAGGGCAGGCATCACAACTTCTTTCAGTCACTGTCTGGTGATGGGCAGCTGTAATTGCTGGGCCAGTCTCCAAAGAGTCAGGTACCCTTCCTTGGTGTCCTGTCTTTCTCTGCAGCCATACAGCAGCCTCGTGTGATGTTGGCTTTAGACTATAAAATTTTTGCTAAAGCATTTGCTTCAATATTGCCAGACAAAGCAACAGTGTTATGGGCAGAGACATAAAACATAGCTACCTTTCACTTGTGACAGAAAGTCCAGATATCTTCTTTTCCCCAAAAGGAGTAGCAGACAATACTGCATTGGTCATCCACATTGCCAGGCCTGGGTACACTACCCAATTGTCAGTGCAAATAGTTAATGCATCTCCTGATTTGTGAACAATAACCATCCACATAGCACTTAATTCAGCCCATTGGATGCTTTGCATAGGCTCAGTTTCCCACCCTATAGTGACTATATAGCTACTGCCATCTGGGTGGCAGGCTGCCCAAATGCTCATCTAACAGTATACAGCCTGACTTAGATATACTGCCACATCTGTCAATGGTGGCACAGAGATAGCCACCTTGAGAGGGTCAGGAGGGAAAGGCAAGTGTTCTTTCTCATAGGGAACTGGTTTCAGGTTATCATGCTTTTCTGCACCTAAGGTGCCATTGTTGAAAATGCTGCACTGTAGCAGGTTAGCTTTTAATTTTGTTAATGTGTTCAACTGTGCACTGCCAGAGTGAGGCTTGGTGGCAGTGTCCCAGATCCACCCCTGTATAGGAATGGACATTCATAATTTCACAGGACATTTCTGAGTTAGTCCTTCAACTTGCAGCAAGGCATTATAGGCAGCACACAGTTGTTTCCCCAAGGAGCTGCAATACAGTTTGGCTATTTACTCACTTTGCCTGTAGCCTTTGCCACAAGCCCCACTCAAAGCTAACATTGATACTGACCATATCTAATTCAGAAGGCACATCTGGGTCTATACCCCATAAAGCCTGACCCAGTTTGATGGCCCATCTGGCTTTTCAAAAGCAGCCTGCTGAGAGGTATCCTATTCCCAGGGGTAGCTTTTCCTAATCAAAATACACACAGGTTTGAACATTTGGGTTGTAAGAGAAACAATACATTCCAAATATCCCAAGAAGCCATTAGCTGTTCTGGCATGTGCAGCATAGGATGACACTGTACCTTATCAATTAATACAAAAGGAATAAATTTTGTCTTTCCCAATCAGACAATATCTAAGAATTTGAGGGGCAGACAAAGTACTGCAGTTCACTGTGATCAATTGCCTATCCCAGACTCTTAAGATGGACTAGCCATGAGCCTGAGGCTTTGTTTAGTTCTGGAAAAGAGTTACTAGCTAGCACGTCATCATCAGTTTCTGCAAGCCTGTGGCAGATGTGCAGGCTATGTAAATAGCCTAGTTGGAAAATGATGAAATTCCTTTATTCTCCTTCCCAAGTGATGGTGAAATTGGCTGACTGGCCCTATTTAAGGGAATACTAAAGACTTGAGTGTTAATTCTTTGTAGTAAAAGAAAGCCTATGGAACCACAGCATATAAAGTTGGCATCACTCCCAAACTTTGCCTCCCAAACTTCTTTTTTTTCTCCTTTTCATCATCAGATAAAGAATCTACAGGATCCCAAGACTTTGGATCCCAGTTCAGGGAAGTCAGGCTGTACCTCATGTACCCCTTTGGCAGTCTATGCCCTATTACTCTAGCATACCAGCATGCGAATATTTCTAAACTCTTATATGCATGGTGTAGCCTCTCATTCAATGCATTCTTCAAACTCCTAGTTCTTCTTTCTGAATCAGTCTTCTGCAGCTGGCAGTACTACACAAAACAATGGCCAGCTGAATGCAGTGTAATCAAGCAAGTGGACGACTCTTCACTACCTCAAGCAACAGCTACCCCAGGAATACCCCTGCAGAGTCCCCTTTCCCCAGACTCGTGATCTCTATGACTGGTGGCTCTTTGGTCTCCTGGCTGGCTTGCCAAATATTCCAGTCGAACACGACCCTAAGACTGAAGAACATGCCAGATAGAAGATTAAACATGGGTTTTAATTAGGGACTAATGGACAGGGGAATAAGTCTTCCCAATGGTGGCCGGTTGGGGAATGGAAGTCTACACTCTACCCAAAGCCAAAAGCATTAGGGGAGCCAATGGGGCTGCTCATAAGGGTCAGAGTCCCATGAGATTTGGTTACAATGGAGTCTTGTAAGAGTTGGTTCTGCACTCTGATCAAGCAGGCTGCTAAATGTCCAATACTCCTCCCCTTTTCTCCTAAGGGACTGGGTCCTGACCTATGGATTCCCCCATACTGCATATTACTCATAATGAGTATGATCTATGGCAAACTATTAGAGTTTTAAAATTCTTTGAAGGAAAAGTGTTGTATGTATACAAACACAAATGCATACATTAAATAAGTGTGTCTTTGTTATTGCGTTAGAATTAAAAGCTTAGAATGAAGTAAAATAGAGGCTGTCAATCCTGCAAAACCCAATCTGCATCACAAAAATAGCCTATGCTCTGAGACAACATTTTTTTCAACTTTATAACTATACCGTTAACTATAGGGATGCAATTCACATGTAAAAATCAAATCAAACAAGTTCATTATGAAAAAGAGACTGATAGAACTACTTTATTACGTTAGGATTCTCTGAAAAAAAAAGCATAGTTATTAAACAAGTCTTTCTTAATTTCTTATTTCCTCGTTTGTCTTGCAATCTTTTGTTGCATGCAGTATAGTTTAATATCTTAAAGTGTTAACTCTTTGGTTTGGTTCCTGAGTTTTCGATTTCTTAAATTCGTGTTCAGATAGTGACTTGACAGAGATTTCTTTGTGTGCCATGAGCTAACAAAAACACATAAAAAATACCTTTCACAGTCTTTGCAAATTGGTTCTGTTTAGACTGGTGCTCTCTTTCAGAGTTTAGTTCCCCTATTAAAAAAATCGGCTTCAGGCAACAAAGATTTGCAGGGACATCACTGTCTTTTCTGAGCCTGCGACTTTCCTTGGCTTGTCCCTGCTCATGGCCTTAAGAATTCTGTCACTTACAAGCTTTCAAATGCCCCTGTGCTTGTTTGAAACTATTATGTACCCCAGCAAAGCCATGTTCTTCTAATCCTTTCTTGTGGGTGCAGACTTATTGTGGGCAGGACCTTTTGATTAGGTTTTTTCCGTGGATACTTATCCCACCTAATTCAAAATGGGTCTTGATCCTTTTTACCGGAGTCCTTTGTGAGAAGATGAAAAGATGTAAAAGACACAAGAGCAGAGAGACATTTTGAGAGAGAAAAGAAATGCCTGGAGACATTTGGGAGAGATCTATGTAGAGCCCAGAGACAGAGATAAATGCCCCAGCGATGCTAAGAGTGGACCACAGAGAGCTCAGAGAGGAGCAAGCAAGGACTCACAGATGGTCAGAAAGAGGCTGAAAGCAAGGCAACTCAGGAGCACAAGAGCAAGAGATGCCAGCCACATGCCTTCCCATTGAAAGAGAAACACCAGGTGTCATCGGCTTTTCTTCAGAGTGAAGGTATTTTTCTCTGGATGCCTTAATTTATTCATTTTCATGACCTTAGAACTATACATTTATAACCTACAAATTCCTTTTTAAAAAGTCAACCCATTTCTGGTCTATTGAATTCCAGCAGCTTTAGCAAGCCAAAACAGCTGCCAATATTCTGTACGAAATAGTTTCTCCCCCTCCCAGGGGCTTGATTTTATGCCCTATAGCAGATAATCCTTTGCCCCAGACCACTTGGACTTAATTATTTCTTACACTAGTTTAGCTGCCCACAGGGTACTTCTGCCTGCAGGGCAAGTTCTGGAAGATTGAGTCAAAGAAGAGTCTCCTGGTTCAGTCTCTCCAGCTGCCACCTGATAGATTGGCGTTAATAAAGAGACACCAGAGTGTGGACATGGTGGTTTCTCCACTCTCTTAGGAACAGGGCCAAGGACCCGTGACGGGAATCCATGCTGCCGTCACAATACTCTGGGGGAGGTGAGGGAGCACCAAAATGGTGGCACAAGCTTCTACTCATTTTTTTTTTTATTTGGTACTGAAACCGTTACTGCAAACATTAACTATTTTCTGGAGTTCAGAGAAAAATTGTATTGCCAGTTTTTGCGACTTGTTCAAAGACACTGTGAGAGAATGGCATGTGATGAATGCTATGATCTTAGTTGCCTGGAGGTAAAAAATTTTGACAATATTTTTAATTACTGTATGTGAGAACATACTGTAAACCGCTGTCTAGGTATCAGCTTCAATGGAGACTTTTAAAAATAGAGAAAGGGAAACAGCGTCACACTGTTCTCAGCACTGAATGGCGTTATTGGCATCAAAATAGGTACGTTATTATCTTAATCTGAAAAACCTTATGCTGTCTAAATTTAGCACCAATGATCTCAGCGGCATCTGTATAACATTTTACAGTTAAAACTGGCCATCCTGTCAGTCACTCATTGCTCTCATAATAGAAACACAAATATTCACACATCTTTGAAAATAATTTTAAAATTAGACCTACTGCAAAGCACTTCAGCATGCTGAATGTTTCTTTGTTTTTCCACTTCCCTAAACAAATACCTTTGGAAAATCAATTTGTAGTTTGTACTTTCAGTTGTGTTATATTTCATAAAAACAGTGTATTAAACTGAATTATTACTCAGACACATTCTACCTCTAAAGTTCTAAAAGATAAGTAGAGCAGCATTCAAAGCATTTTGTCAAACAGGCATCAAAGGAATAAGAATAAAAAGAGAAAAATTATTTGTGAATTCATTAGTGCTTGTCTCCTTCCTTCTTCCCTTCCTTCCCTGTCTCCCTTCTTTACCTCTTTCTTCCTCTCCTTCCTTCCTTCTTTTCTCCCTTCCTTCCTTCCTTCCCACCTTATTTTCTCTCTAGATCTCAACTGGCTAATTGAAGGGGAAAATCCCCATTTAAGTAACTTCAATGTTTCAATTTTCTGTTACTGAATACATGTGCAGTTATGTGCTTCCACATTTCCAATTGCTTGACTGTGCTTCCAGCTTCCAATGTTTAGGCCTTTTACCTTGTCTTCCATCAAAGGTTATATGAATTTTAAGAATTCATAAACAATCTATTTCTCAGAAAATTCTCCCCATAATAAAAAACACGCATTTCTTTGTCATTTTTGACAATCTTAATTATTATGAGCATATGAGATGTTTTGAAATCTCCACAGCAGTAATAGGAAAAAATGCCATTTAAATAATAATAGTTTTATTGGTAGTAGCTGTAGTAGTCGTTAGAAGTAGAGATAAGAGTAGTGCTAGTTACCAAAAAATGGCTAACATTTATTGAATACTGGTTGTGTGGTACTATTTTACTAGGTATTTGATATAGGAAAGTGATATTTTTTTCCATTAATTTAAAAAAGAGGGGGTGAAGTTTAGCATAGTGAAATAACTTGTTTTAGGTTACACTGTAGTTAAATTGTCTTAGTGCCCATGATCAAAACCACCATGAAAGAGAAACATAAAACCTAAAATAAAAGTTATCCACCACAGCATCAAACAGATACAACTACTGTCCCCTCGTCCAGCATCAGCCTTGGTGCCGAAGGGTATCGGTGGTGCTGTGCCAATGGGCAGCCCCCATGCCAAAGAGCCACCATCCAATAGCCCAATGGCTGGAAGGACCATTGTGAGAGCATCGTTATGGAGGGTATGTAATGCTCTGCTTAGACCATGTGCTTCAAGATCACACAACCCTTAGGAGGGATAAGCATTAAGCTGTTAATAACTATTAACACTTTACAAATACTACCTGGATGAAATTAGCTGACATCCCTTCATTACTTATAAGGTACTAGACGCTGTAAAAACCAACGTGTTTTTGCATGCATGTGAGCATGTGTTTTTGCGTTTGTGGTTGTGTGTGCATGTGTGTTTCCCTATTCCATCTATAAAATAACCTCATTTTACAGATAGAAAAATGAGGCTCAGAGATTTTAAGAAATGTGTCAAAAGCTATTTGCCTGGCTGTTAGTAGAATAGAAAAACAAATTTTCTGATTTGATATATATGAATTTGAAGTTTTCTCTGCCACTTTTCAGGTGGGAACTTGACCGTGATACTTAATGTCAGTGAACTTCAGGTACTATTTAATAAAGCTCAGGGAGTAATATCTAACATGTTGCATGAAATTTAAATGAGAACATCTATATGAAATTTAAGTGAGAACATCTATATGAATTCTCCTAGAATACTGCTGATAGAGAATAGACCTTTTTCCTGTATTGCCTAAATCCAACTATTCTGCTTCCAAAAGCAAGAACAAATATATGTATTGGTTTATCTTCTTAGTATAATGAGAAACCCCATAGGAAAGTCTTAGAGCCAGATAGGAGAAAACCGTGGAAATAGATTATTTCCACAGCACTTCAAATTAAAGTATCACTACCTCACTTACATTATGCAACAGGACACAGAGCCGGAACAAAATGCAGTTGGACTGCCTGCTCCTCACACTCACTGTGCATTTAGAAATGTTGGAGTCGTCTTATGAACTCCTTCGAAAAGAGCACCCACATCAAGTACCATGGCCTTCATACATTCCGTGATAATTTGAAAGCTCTGTCAAAAGCACATTTTGCTGAAATGGAAATACTTATAAAATGGGGGACCCAGAAGGAGTCCATTATCCTTCTCACCAAGTTTGCAGAGAAGTTGCCTCTCGTTAGTTCACATTCTCTGGAGGATTTAAGCTATTTTTACAATCTGGGTTTGAACAGAGAGTCTATGACTACCTGCCAAGGAGGAGCCAGCGCTCTGAGCAGGGGCTCGCTCACCCCGTGGAGTAATGGCACATCTGCTTGGACCATCTGAACTCAGACAGCAGATGCTGGGTGGAAACCGTGTGTTTTTAGAAACAACAACAAGAATAAAGATAAAGCTGCTTTTAAAACAGTCCCCCTTTGGCTCAGATTCACAGGCTGCTATCAAAGGCTTGCAGAGAGCTGTCTGCACATCCCAAACACAATGACACAACTCTGATGCATCACAGATCTCCTTGGCTGGTTAGAAGAATGAGTTGCGAATATCTTTTTCTTCTTCTTCTCTTCTTTTATTAATACAGCAGATTCCTCAGAACATTAATACATTAACAGTGAAAATCTCTGCTGATCTAACCTCTGGCAAATGACAAACCATCCTATGTGGCTTTGTAAAACCGAAAAGGGTTATGCAATTCTTGCTAATGTTGAAAAGTGCCAGAACTTCCACCTCTAGTCTTCATAGAACTCACCTTTCTGGACAGCTCATGTTCTGTTTCTGGGCTAGTTTTTTTTCTTTTTTTAACTTGTTTTATTGTATAGTATAACATATATACAAAGCAAAGAAATAAAAAAGCAATGGTTTTCAAAGCACTCTTCAAAGAGTGATTACAGGACGGATTCCAGAATTTGTCATGGGCTACCATACGATCCTCTCAAATTTTTCCTTCTAGCTGCTCCAGAATATAGGGGCCTAGAGGGCTTAAATACTTTTTATCATCACAGTTGACTTTTTTTTCCTTCTTTTTTTGTGAACAATAACATAATATATTTTTAAAAGCTATAAATTTCAAAGCACAGCACCACAATTGGTTGTGGAACATATTTCAGACTTTGACATGGCTTACAATCTCACAATTTTAAGTTTTTACTTCTAGCTGCTCTAAAATACTGGAGACTAAAAGAATTATCAATTTAATGACTCAGGAGTCATATTCATTTGTTAAGTCCTATCTTCTATGTATAATTCCACCATCACCTGTGATCTTTCCATACCTCTTGTGCTGGTTTGAAAGGATGTATGTACCCTAGAAAAGCCATGTTTTAATCCTAATCCCATTTTGTAAAGGTAGCCACTTCTTCTAATCCTTATTCAGTAGTGTATGTTTGAAACTGTAATTAGATCATCTCCCTGGAGATGTGATTTAATCAAGAGTGTTTATTAAACTGGATTAGGTGGAAGCATGTCTCCACCCATTTGGGTGGGTCTTGATTATTTACTGGAATCCTATAAAAGAGGAAACATTTCGGAGAAAGCAAGAGATTCAGAGACAGCAGAGCAGAACGACATAGCCACGAGAAGCAGAGTCCACCAGCCAGCGACCTTTGGAGATGAAGAAGGAAAATGCCTCCTGGGGAGCTTCATGAAACAGGAAGCCAGGAAAAGAAGCTAGCAGATGATGCTGTGTTTGCCATGTGCCCTTCCAGATGAGAGAGAAGCTTTGACTAAGTTCACCATGTGCCTTTTCACTTGAAAGAGAAAAACCTTGAACTTCATTGGCCTTCTTGAACCAAGGTATCTTTCCTTGGATGCCTTAGATTGAACATTTCTATAGACTTGCTTTAATTGGGGCATTTTTCAGCCTTAGAACTGTAAACTAGGAACTTATTAAATTCCCCTTTTTAAAAGCCATTCTGTTTCTGGTATATTGCATTAAGTCAGCTAGCAAACTAGAACACCTCTCTTTGGGGTTCTTTGGGCTATGGCAATTCTAGATTTTTGATATTGGAAGGTCTGTCACTAATATGGGGTAAGGAGATGGAACTATCTGATGTTCTGGAGAGGACTTCTCTGGACCAGGGGCCCATCTGGAGGTTGTAAGTTTCTGGAAAGTTACTCTAGTGTCTGGAACCCTTGTGGAATCTTATATACTGCCCTAGATGTTCTTTAGGATTGGCTGGAATGGTCCTGGTTAGGGGTTGGCAGGTTGTGATAAGTAAGGTCTACCTGAAGCTTGTGTAAGAGCGACCTCCAGAGTAGCTTCTCCACTCTATTTGAACTCCCCTGCCACTGATACTTTATTAATTACATTTCTTTTCCCCCTTTGGTCAGGATGTCTGAGTCAGTTTGAAAATGACCAACAACCAATTTATCATTTCTTTTTTTTTATTTAACATTTTTTTTACTGTGAGATATAACATACATGCAAAAAATAGTGATACATTTTAAAGTATATTTTAACAAGTAGTTGTAGTACAGATTTCAAAGTTTGGTATGGGCTATAGTTCCATGGTTTCAGGTTTATAACTTCTATCTTCTATGAGACACTAGAGACTAAAGAAAAAATCAATATAATGATTCAGTAGTCATACTCATTTCTTAAATCCTAACTTCCCTGTTATAATGCCACCTCCTCCTTTGATCCTTTGCCCATTCTAACTTTTTCATGTTGAAAAAGGGTGTCAAGAATATGGGAAAGGGGGATGGAACTGATTGCAGTTCTTGGAAAAACTGGTACATCTGACCTAGGAACCATTTGAAGGTTTTAGGTTTCTGAAAAGTACATTTAGCATGTGAAACTTTTGTAGAATCTCAGATAAAGCCCTGGGTGTCCGTTAGAGTTCACAGGAATGATGTCGGTTGGGATTTGGTAAACCATGCAATTCGCAATATCTAGTTTAAGCTTGCATAATAGTAGCTTCCAGAGTAGCCTCTCGACTCCATTTGAACTCTCTTAGCCACTGACACCTTATTTTGTTACATTTCTTTTCACTCCTATAATGTGGATGGCATTGTGGTGCCAGAGCCAGGATCATCTCTGGAAGTCATGTCCTATGTTGCCAGGGAGACTTTTCACCCCTGAAAGTTCTAGATTCTATCATTTCTTTTTTTAATCTATCTCTCAAACTGTTCATCCATCTACGTCTCCATTACAATGGTCCGGCATTGTACTGAAGGTTTAGTCCTGTATTCTCTTCGTAGCAACATTGACTCAAATTATGTATCTTAAAAAAAATATTTAATATATTAGTGAACAATATTTTGTGGTATTAAGAAGAGGGAATCAAAGTAGAAATGAGTTTTCATAAATTAGGACGATTTTATTCACCTAATGAAAACAGAAAGAGAGTACTAGCTCTGTACCAGACAAATATGAGGTTTTTATAGATGCTTCGTATAAAAGATGACCTTGCAACTTTATTTGCCCTCATGTTCCCTGTTTATATCCTTTATCCTGGCATTTTGTTAAGTGTATCTTTTGCCCTAGATTATTCACTTTTAACAAAGTCTTCATTTGTATTTAAATAAGCTGGGATGCGTGGTGCCTTCCACATTGTGTTCTAAGCTACTTTTATGATTCCAATTAGCAGGTTGTGGGATGCATGCACAGGGAACAGATTTCCTTTTAAATGGATAGTTAAATGTGCAAGTTGACAAGTAAAGATAAAATAACAACCAGTCTCTTTCTCCCAGCCCTTTACAAGCGCAAGACAACTAACTCTCTCTTTCAAAGGAGATACAGAACAATTGCCTATAAAATGCAATGTTCTCAGCTACATATGTCTAGTGACAGCAGCTCCTGATCTCAAGTGGTGGTGGGAAGAGTATTTGACGCTGTCACATGATGTGACATTAGTTGAGATCGTTAAGCTGTAAGACCCCCAGTAGCCAGAGGCAGTGGAAAATATGGGAAATTATATGAAAGGGATGCAGAGCTTATGAAGAATAATCAGAGCATTCCTGTTATATTCATTTAATCATATGTTGTATAATGCAGATCTATAATTATATATGTATTGTATTACTTAGTAATGGTTTTATATTGCAATAAATCCTGTCAACAAAAATGTGCACAAAGTCAAAAGTGTTTGTTTAATGAAAAACTTAAGAATCAAATTTGAAGTTTTCAAGGAAGTTGATAATGACTTGGTGCAACTTGCCAAAAAATGTTTGTTGACACTTGTCAACCAGTTAAAGAGCTGTAGTGATATCACTGACTAGACATCTGGATGTTGCTGAAGAAGTATTAGTTTCTATTTTAAAAGTTAGTAATTATTTTTAAAAGATTGTAACCAGAAGTGATAATTTAATATATTTTGCTAAAGGAGGTATATCTCTGTGTGCATGACTTTACATTACGGTCGAATGACTATTTTTCTAAATCAGTTTCACTCACTATTCAAAGGTTTGTTTTGTGTGTTTGCATGTACAGAAATTGATTTACTAGCCAAGGATCTGATGCTTCCATTAACAGAAAGACTCATAAACAGTTTTATATATGCCTCATCAGATGCTTCCAAGAAAAAAAATATAGTTAACTCCAACAGTGTTTCACTCTTATATGACTGTTGTACTGAGGGTAAGTAAACTACATGACATTATTGCGTGTGTTACAAATTCAATTAAAAATTTCACAGTAAAGTAAAACTATATATTTTGTTGTGGTATTGCAAATAATATCTGATGGAACATGGCATGGTAGTAAAAATCATGTTCTTACTAAGTTAGAAAACTTGCAATTGGTTTTGTTGAGCACATGATTCATAAGTTTAGTCAAACAAGTTACAGTATTCTACTAGTAAAAAAATTCTAGTTGTCAAAATTTATAAATATTTTTTATAAACACTTAGAGTAACTGCAGTTTTGGTAAGCCTAATGTTTTTTTTTTTAATGTGTAGCAATAAGCACTTTCATATGTTGCTGTGAAGTCCAGGCACCTTGGAAAATTTGTTTGCAGTTTCTAGTAATCATAAATAAACACTTGCCCTATGCACCAGCAATTCCTCTAGTGGTGAAAATGAAGAACTCCTTTTTACTGGTCTCAGGATTCATGGTCCGCAGTTGAGACAGACACACAAGCAGGAGACTGAGTTGAGAATTGCTATAATATAGTTACGTGGGCAGAGAGGAAGATGTATTGCTTTCTTTGGGGAGATGAAATTAGGGTGATTGTTAGGATTAAGGAAGTTTGACAGAGGAAGTGACATTTGGTCTTAAAGAACAAGGGAAAGCTCCTTCAGGTGACAAACCAGGAATAACAATTCAAGGAGGATTAAATAACATGGGTATGAGTGAATATAATATGGTCCCCAAAAGACTTGCAACATAATTTTTATATCAGCTTTATTCTTAAGAGCCAAACCTTGAAACCCTATAAAAAACCATCAACAAAAGAATGAGTAAAAAAATGATTATTCATACAAATAAATTCCATTCATCAATAAAAAGCATAATAAGTGAATGATATAAGTAACAGTAAAGATGAATATCACACAGAAAACCCTGAGTGAAGGGCGCCAAACATAAAATAATATAATAATCCAGACATAAAAGTGTATGATTCCATTGTTATGAAACTCAAGAAACAGAACCCACTAATGTATGGTCATAGAAATCAGAAGAGAGTCTGCCTTTGGTGGGGAGGGCAGATTGACTAGAAAGGGGTATAATGGGTGATGGTATATTCTGTATCTTGATCTCAGGGAAGGTACATGTAGTGTATGTTTATGTAAAAAACTATTATGCTCTACAATTAATATTTACTTGTACATTATCTTTTATATAAGTTATTGCTCATAAAAAGGGACAAATAATAAATGCTTAATGCATGCTACTTGTTATATTAAAAATTCATACATATTTTCTGGTAAAACATATATTTGATATGTTGGGGAAAAATACGTTAGTTAAAAAAAATTATCAGGGACAGTTTTACAGAGTGAAGTGGCTAAGAAACTTATTAAAATACAAAAATAATTATTCTTTGTCATGGTCAGATTCATGTGTCAACTTGGCCAGGTGGTGGTGTCTGGACATCTGGTCAGGTAAGTGCTGGCCTGTCTGTTGCTATGAGGACATTTCATGGAGGACTTAAATCAAGAGCATGCTGTCTGCAACCACAGCTGATTGCATTTGTAATCAGCTAAGGGGAGTGTCTTCTGCAATGAGTGATGCTTTATCTAATCACCAGAAAGCTTTTAAGAAGGATTCAGAAGAGACAGTCACTCTTCCTATTTCAGCTGGCGAGCCTCTCCTGTGGAGTTCATCCAGATCCTTCATCAGAGTCACCATCTTCACAGATGATGGACTCTTCCATTCCCACAGTTGTCCAGCTAGCCTCTCCTGAGAATTTGTTGAGGAACCTCATCAGAGTTATCAGCTTGCAGCCTGCCCTACAGCCCTTGGACTCTACATTCCCACAGTTACACGAGACACTTTTTATAAGTTTTGTATCTACAGATACTTCCTGCTGGTTCTGTTTCTCTAGAGAACCCTAGCTAATACAGCTTGGTACTGGGAGTGGTTCTTAAGAATCAGAATCTTACACATGGGCTTTTATAATTGGTTTTCTATTCCAACTGGACTCAAGGCTCTAAGGACTCTGTTTCCCATATTCAGAATGAAACTGCCAACCCTTGGGGTGAGCTGGCAAAAGAAATAGTCAAAATATCACCATTGGATTCTGCTAATGCTTTGCTTGTATGAGGCCAGGCTCTGAGGGATGCCTTTATGGGGTTTTGTGGAAATAGGAGGTATAGAGATATTGGCTGGTTGTTATTAGATATGCTATATACATTGATGAGGGAAATGGATGACTGAAGGCTTTAAATGAGAAGCTTGTGTGTCATATGATGGATGTAAACATTTCTATGAGTGCCCTGAAGGATAATCTTATTTCTTAGCTGCAGACTTGAGAACTCTGAAAATTAGACTCAGAATCTTATTGTTAGAGGAGCAACTTTATAACATAAATGGAAATCTCAATCTTGCATGGTGTCTGTCAGTAAAGTGAGGACATTGATTAGAAAGGAGTGACACCCTGAAAAATGGGATGGCAACATATGGGTTGATAATGATGGTGGAGAGGTTGAAACCCTAGGTCATGTTGAGTTTTTACTAGATAACTCTGTAATAGCCTGCTCTGAGGAGTTGGCCACCCAACCTCTACCTGAAGGGAATAGCCCTAGAGTGATTAATCCTGTTTCACCAGATGAAACTGCAAACAAGTGCGCTGAAGCAATTGGCTTGGAACAGACCACTAATTCTTTTCATGACATACCCCCCATCCCCACCCCCATTTCTTTCAGTCCTATAACTAGACTAAAGTCCCAATAGGTCCTGCTGGGTGTGTGCCAGGTATACAAAGACAGCTTTTGGTATAGATAATATGCCATCTTTGTGGAAAGGAAATGACTGTACACAATGAGAAATACACCATCTTAATTTCCAAAGCATTAACCTCTTTGAACTAGGTGCAGCTACTTCAATAATAGTAAGTATGGCTTACTATGAGCCAAGCATTTCCTAACTGCTTTTCAACTTTAGTACCATGTAAACCAATGTGTAACTTGGAAATGAAAAGATGAAGTTCCATCTTCATCCATGAAATCATTTTTCAGTAGACAAGAGCCTACCATATTTCTTTTTTCTTTCATAGTGGATAAAGAAAGCCTTTGTCACCACTCAGTGTTTAAAGGTATATGAAGGTACAGGATGTGGACTCATGGGAATTCATTGAAGAAATACAGATGGGGAGGTCATTTGCCAGTTTAATGCCCTCAATGCATGAATTAAAAATTCTCTACTAACAGTCTGCATGTGTATGTATGTGTGTGTAGGCTTGACTGGCTATGTATAAAACCAAGCATTTGACAGTTTGATTGACTTTGTTAGAAATCATGTAATTGCCTTATTTAGACTTTAGAAGTATATCCACCAACTCAGCAGATATCCTGACTTTCTAAAAGCACTGCAGAATTTTATGATAGGAATTTTAATTTGAAAATACCCTTATTAAAATTTCTGGAAAGACTCTAACTACAATAACTGGAACAGTTGTCATTTGAGTTATTGTAGACAGATTGCCATATGTGTTAAATTCCTTGCTAGAATTCTTTGGTAGAAATTAAGTACTTAGCATAAAAGACCAACAGGAGTATAATCAGCCTATGCAAGAATTTACGCATAATAGTTCAGAAGAAAGTACTGAATAAAGTATATGTTGATATTTACATAATTACTTGCATTTGTTATGCTAGCACGTGCCTGGTTCACTAGGGAAAAGATAGGATGTTGTAAAAGCCATAAGATTAAAATAAAGTAAAATGTATTCCATGAATTAGTTGTTATTCTGAAGACTTATTTGGTCAGCGATGAAACATTTTATGGAACTACTCTGAGGACATGAAAGGATTTGTGAGATCTCCAACCTAAAATAAAATATCTTGAAAATTTAACCTTAATGTGTTTTCTTTTTAGTTTCTTCCTTCAGTTAAATTGCACGCATACTATTTGGAAAGATAGATGGAGCAGGGAATCCACGCTCTTAAGGATATGGATGGTTCTTCTACACAGCTGGCTCCCTTCAGACCTGAGTTTGTCTGTGAAATCCTGGCAGTCATTTGCACGTGTTTTACATGGCAATCCAGCTGAACATAATGTTATCCAAAAGTGGGTTGTTTTAGTTTGTTTTAGATGCTGGAATGCAATATACCAGAAATGGAATGGCATTTAAAAAGGGGAACTTAATGCATTGCTAGTTTACAGTTCTAAGGCTGAAAAAATGTTCCAATTAAAACAAGTCTATAGAAATATCCAACTAAGGCATCCAGGGAAAGATACCATGGTTCAAGAAGGCTGATGAAGTTCTGGGTTTCTCTCTCAAGTGGAAAGGCACATGGTGAAACACAGTCAGGGTTTCTCTCTTGGCTGGAAGAGCCCATGGTGAACATGGCATCATCACTAGCTTCCTCTCTAGCTCCCTGGGAGGTATTTTCCTTCCTCATCTCTGAAAGTTGCTGGCTGGTAGACTCTCTGCTTTGTGGTGCTGTGGCATTCTCTGCTTTCTCAGATTCTCCCTCATTCTCCAAAATGTTTCCTCTTTAATAGGATTCCAGTAAAGTAATCAAGACCCACCCGAATGGGTGGAGACAAAAGTCTCCACCTAATCCAGTTTAACAACCATTCTTGATTAAGTCTCATCTCCAGGAGATGATCTAATTACAGATTCAAACATACAATACTGAATAGGGATTAGAAGAAGTGGCTGCCTTTACAGAATGGGATTAGGATTAAAACATGGCTTTTCTAGGGGACATACATCATTTCAAACCAGCACATGTGTGAACTGAATATCCCCATGCAATTTTCAGAGAATGTTTAAGGAAACAAAACTGGAAAATGACTAAAATATAATTTCAAAATAGTTTCATGGAATGCTTTTATTTTTATACCTGAGAGTCTTGTTGGAGTTTTGGGCTTGCCTGTCTGTGTCACTTGTCTTTGTGTGCTATTGTTTAATCATCTAAATGGTAACTATTCGCCCTTATCTTCATTTGTAAGTTGTGGGAAAATGTGTTATTTTTAATCTTAGATTCTTGCCATACCTGTCAGCATAATACATGAGTTTTCTGGTGGAGCACACCTGGCTCCCCACTACCATTGGTGTGTAGGTTTATCATTTGCACGGTGTTCTAGTTTGCTGGCTGCCGGAATGCAACACACCAGAGATGGATTGGCTTTTAATAAAAGGGGATTTGTTTTGTTGGTTCTTCAGAGGAAAGGCAGCTAACTTTCCACTGAGGTTCTTTCTTACGTGGAAGGCACAGGATGGTCTCTGCTGGTCTTCTCTCCAGGCCCCTGGGTTCCAACAACTTTCCCCGGGGTGACTTCTTTCTGTATCTCCAAAGGCCTGGGCTGAGCTGTGAATGCTGAGTTGCTTGGGCTGTGCTATGTTGAACTCTCTCATTTAAGCACCAGCCAATTAAGTCAAACGTCACTCACTGCAGCAGACACGCCTCCTAGCTGACTGCAGGTGTAATTAGCAACAGATGAGGTTCACGTACCATTGGCTTATGTCCGCAGCAGCAAGACTAGGTATGCTCACCTGGCCAAGTTGACAACTGAATCTAACACACACGGTAACTGCTGTCACTCTAGTCAGCCTGTCTGCATAGCAGCAAGAATAAAATTATAAAACATTGGTGAGAAAAAGCTTTCTTTTCTAAATGCTTATTTAAATCTTACTTGAATATTAGAGACAACCTTGGCAATTTATGTTTGCTTTTCTCTATCCCCCTGTTGCTTTACTTCCTATCATTATTTGCTCTTTAAAATGCTTAATTTAAAAGTGGAAAATTGTATGACGATTTCACACCAGTGATGTTAAGCCAATGAATTTCATATTGAACAGGAAATTGTCTAAATGGGTGAGGGTGGGTGAGTTACCAGGTGAATCTGAAGAAGTAGGTGCCATAGCATTGGTTTGAATCATGCCTCCCCCCAGCTTTAACTGGCACCAAACTCATGGGTCTCGAGGCTAAAATGAGATAATCAATTAATGCCCATTATACAAGTCCTGCAAATTTTTGGCTTGTTTTCTGTGAATAAAGTCTTTCATTCACCTAGGAATAGGCTATAGGTAACTTGCAATAGAACACCTGAAATTTAAAACTTGCATTTGCATTTCATTAGCAGTATGAATAGCATGAAATCTAAGTAAACAAATCAAAACAAAACAAAAAATATATAGGGGTTGCCCATTCTCTTCTTAGAATAATGCATTCATTATTGACATAGATGCAAACCATTGTGTTGCTACTCTTTGAAGCATGACTCTAAACATTTTGTTTCCATATTGAGTGAGTAAGTAAATTAAAAGTTTCTGGTTAACATATATAATAATATTATGTAAAGAGATTGTCAAATTATGTGATCAAACCCTATAAATACAGGATCAGGATTAGTACTTGACACTTTCTCACCTGGAGGGTCATTGTTTAGGAGAAAAATAACCTCTTATATCTATTGCTCAAGACTAGAGTTGAAAGCAGTGTTAGAAATGCATATAGAAGGAGAATAAGGAATCTTTCTATTATCTTTGCTTCCTTTTTATCTTATGGAAAAATTAATGGATATATAAGTGATATGGTTGACCCCTTTTTTAATATTTATTTCCATCAAGCTCCATTATGGAATGATTTAATCCCAATTAGAAAAATACTGAAACTAATACCTTAAAGATATAAAAATTATTAAAGTTGGAAAAACAGATGAATGAATAGGAGAAAAACAAGGTTAAAAACACAAGAAAAACAACACATAATTAGGTGAGATGCATGGTGGTCCCTGGGGCCATGCAGAAGATGCTTTTGGTTCTCCTCCTGGGCATGCGGCAGGGATTGCACTTCCCTGCTCTCTTGAAGTTCGTTGTGGGCAGGTATATGGATTTGGATGATTAAATGTGAATATGTGACATCTGTTATTTTTTTGAGAGTCCAGTGAGGACCTTTTCAGTCTTTTTGTCCCTTTTCCATGGTGACCAGCAGCATTTATGATGGTGAATTCTCTATGACCCTGTTTCTGGACTGAAGATTATCTGGGGTAGATGTATCTATCGTATGAGTGAAAATTACACTTCTGCTGATTGACGCCTCTGTAATTTGGGATTGTTACCAGAGCAAAATTTAGCCTTACTTGAATGACACATAAGGTTGTATAAAAAGCCCATGTTGTGAAATTCCCAATCATTTAATAGAGGTGGTTCAAAATGTAGTCTCTGCGCTTTCTAGGCAACAGCATAAAGAGGGAAACATAATCTATTTTACCAACTCTCACATTTTTCCAAGCAGATCACACTAAGGAACCTCCTAGGAGAAGGACAGTGTAGCTATCCGACCTCCATGCCCTTATCACAGCATTTCTTTTTAGCCACTTGTTCTAGGTTATGTATTTTCGTGTTGGATTTCCCCATTAAGACCCTGAATTAAATGGAGGATATTTGTAAAAGTATGAATTTAGCCTTCTTCATAAATCCTTCGTCCTCACACCAAATCCTGCCCCTGCTTCTCGGTATATCCAGCCCTTGGGTGCGGGGGGTTAGGTTGTCTTGCGGTGCTGTTATCAAGCAGGCCCTCTGTCTTTTCCCATTGTGCTGAGTTGACAGTTCGCTGGCCTGAGTTTATTAGTTTTTTTGTTAATAGGCTACAGTGGCAATTAATGCAAGTCCCAAATCCTTGTCATTCCATGACTTCCAAATCTTCCAGGTGTTCGTGTATTACATAAGCCATTGCACCCATTTCCATCCTAATCCCCCCATGTTAACCCAATACAAATGAGTAGTAATTTTGTAGCTTCAGCACACCAGCTGTTGTAACTACCCCACTTGTCACCAGCGACTGGGTTCGTGTGGCCACAGGACTGAGAAGTGATCCAATTCCACAATCCCATCCTTAGGGTCTGCTTTTTAGAACTACTTCTAGTAATAACTGTCATAAATTCCCCTAGAAGCTGGTCCTATGACGAGGGTTTGAATTAAAGTACTTTATTTGACATTGGTAGGAGAGTGGAGAAGTGAGACACATTTGGGATGAAATCCAACACAGGATACATTATTTGTCAGGTACCTACTAGAAAGTCAAGGAAACAACCTTTTTCAAGATGGTATTGAGTACATATCAGAGCTGTTCTTCTCACTTGGACTATTCATCTACTGATTCCTGTCCATAATTGGTTGAGGGTTGCTCTCAGGTACAATGGTCTGCCCCCCGTAAGGACAAGCACTGCAGCCAGGAAAACAAAAAGCCCTCAGAGTCACATGTGCTTTCAATAGGAGGATAGAGGCAAATCAAGTAAGATGGATTGTAGACTGGATCTGTGCAGTGAGCCACCATTAAAGTTTCAGTACAAACGTGCAATATTTGTGCATTCCAATTATATAGTTATTTCTAACTAACACTGAACAATTTTGGTGTGATCATGGCTCTGTCTGAACCACTGTCTATGATTCTGCCCTATGTGTCTGTGTGGAATTGTCTGAAAAATATAAAGTCAAAATGCTTCAAGGCTTCTTACAACCTGGATTCAACCTATCAGTCTAAAAGCATCTCCTATTATTTTATAAATTTGCTTTAAATATTGTTGTTTTTGCCAAGCTAGTTTCTTCAAGGCTGTTATTCTCATTCCTTGCAAACACTGCCATCTTCAGTAGAATGACCTACCCAGTTTTTTTTCCACTTGACTTAGGACCGTTGATTTTTTCTTTTGGGGTGGGGTGTGTGGTCTGGGAATCAAACCCAGGTTTCCCGCATGGCAGACAAGAAGTCTACCACTGAACCACCCTTGCACCACCCAAGGCCCATTGATATTTAAAAATCGTCTTCAAGTCTAAACTTCTCTTTCATGAATATTCAGACCCACAGTGACTTCTCTTATTTCCTAAATGTTGAATGCTTTTAAAATTTATTATCCAGTTAGGCCCCTCGTGGCATCAACTACCTTTAATTCCCAAATGGATTATAAATGCATGGAAACCAAAAATAGTATTTTATTTCTTTTGATTTTCTATTAATGTCTTGCCTGATTCTGTGACCACAATGAATGCTCAGGATCTTATGGGCAGAATGATTGAGTGAAAAAATGAAAACCATGCCTTAGAGGTACCCCAGAGATGCTCATAATTCCAGATTCATAAACAACTCCCCAATGTCCTTGACTAATCGTTTTATTTTTTACTTCAATTTAAGAAAATAGGTGCCAGCTATGTCTGTACAGCAGAGTTACATAGTGGGCTTTTAGAAGGAACCATTGGCCAGGCCCCATTCTAGACCTATTGAATCAGGATTTTAGAAAGTGAACTGAGCCATACATATTCTTTGAGTGTTGACCGAGAGTGAAAGTCCCTGATATAAGAGCTGTAAAACTCATATTTCAAAACTAGAAGGAAAGCAGTAAAATTGTTTTTACTCAATAATGGCTTTAAATGCAAAACTTTGTAAAATTTGTTTTTAGTCAAACTGAAAGAAATTGCATTTTAATTTATATTTCCAAGTTACCAAAAATGAAAATTATTTGCTTCTCGACTACTGATTAATTGAAATATAGATTTACAGTTTCTTCAAAATTGCAAATTATACTAAGCATTAGAGTTCATATTTACCACAAATTCATATATGATTTTCAAATTACAACTCATAATTTCCCTCTCTTGATATTATTTTTTTCATTTGAATCTTCTTATTACTTTTCTTCCTGTATATTTTCTTTTACCTTAATTTTTATGTAGTTTTAAGCCTTATTATAACAATATTCATGCATTATTAAAAAGAAATAAAAAGAAAAAGACTATAATCTCACTAGTATGGCATGATAATTGTTTTTTTATTTCCCCCTGGCAAGTCTTTGTCATTCATTCACTCTTAACCATATCATAGCTGTTCTTGTTATTGATCAGTCAATGCTTTTGATATGCCAGCATTGATTTAAACCAACAAAAAGAAACTCAATTAGTTTTCCTCCCAAGATGGCAGCACTTTCTGCTCTCCCACTTATCAGTTGCATGTCCTGATATTTGGAGGAATTGAAAGAGGAGAATGAAGGAGAAAGAAGACCAGAAAGTCTCATCAATTCTACCATAAGCTTTGCTTTAGTTGCTGCCACAAATTACTACTGTAACTGACCCTTATACACTTGCTATGCCCTTGGCGTCTGCCTCCTTTAAATGCCTCAGTACTGTTCCACATCTGCTCTGGTGCCATGACTTTTTCAGTCGACTCTCACATGATCAGTTTTTTTTCTTTACAGCCATCACTAGTCCAGGATGTTTGGGTTATAGTATTTAACAAGTATGAATAAGAAAAGAGTGAAAAAGAAATGAAGGAACATTTTATCTCAAGACGTTATATTTATTTACTTGTTAATTTCTTAATCAGAAGGAAAACACACAAAAATCAAAATTAAATAAATAGAAAACAGGAGAATGAAAATCAGAGTTAATGTACCAGAGATATATTAATTTCAGAGGTGATGTTTTCAGCAAAATATAAAACACCCCCAACACCAAATGGTACAGGGATCCCATTAGATATACCTAAAGGAAGGAAGTATTAAATATCCCAAATTAGAAATAAGTATAGGAAAAAGATTAAGGGTAGAGAGAAAGTGGAAGTAATTTAAGGAAAACGGTTTATAGTAATCCGCAAAATACATTCAGAAATAAATAGGATTTTTTTCTTTTGTTAGACTTAACTGCAGTAGGAAGAAGCAGACAATACATAGCAACAATCCCAAACTTCCTTGATCTTATTGTCTCATTTTACAAAGTTTCCATTCTACAGAAGAATTTAAGACACAGAAAATTTAAATGATTTGCCTTATGTTAAGCTAGTATGTGGTAGAGCCAGAATTTGAACCTAGAATTTAGGATTTTAAAGTGTACACGTTAATCCAAGTTATTTTAGGCAGCTGGATTTTTGGCCTGCTATTTGTATCTGCTACAAGTAGATAGGAAATTGAAGTCATAAACGGGGTGTCTGAATCAATCATTTCAAAGATCATAGGAGATTTGTGTAACAACTGATAATGTCCAGAGTGAGAATTAGTGACTAATGTAGAATAGAGCATATCAGCCTGTGAGATAAAAAGTTAAAGAACTGAAATTCACGGTTTTGGGGTTAGTCATTCAAGTAGTTGTCAAAGCCAAAGTTGTCCTATTATTCATGCTAATCTTGTTTGAGCTAGGGAAGACAAGTTTAGTCAAGGGCCAATGTGCTGGTCTGAATCTGTGGTGGACCCCAGAAAAGCCATGCCCTTTGATCCTCATTCAATATTGCTGGGTGGGAACATTTTGATTATTTCCATGAAGATGTGACCCACCCAACTGTGGGTGGTACCTTTCGATTAGATGATTTCTATGGAGGCGTGTCTCCACCCACTGAAGGTGGAGTTGCTTGCTGGAATCCTTTAAAAGAGGAAACATTTTGGAGAGAGTTCCTTTTTGGTAGAGCCAAGTGAAAGCCAGCCGACGCCACCATGTTTGCCATGTGCCCGCCCAGCTGAGAGAGAAATGTTGAACTTCATCAGCCTTCCTGAACCAAGATATCTTTCCCTGGATGGATGCGGTTGATTGGACATTTGTATAGACTTGTTTTAATTGGGATATTTTCTCCACCTTAGTACTGTAAACTAGCAACTTATTAAATTCCCCTTTTTAAAAGCCATTCCATTTCTGGTATATTGCATTCCGGCAGCTAGCAAACTAAAACAGCCAACCTCAAAACTCCTGGTAATGACCAGGAATTTTATAGGAATAGGGACGTTGAGTGGCTTGAGCCCCAAATGGGGAACGATTAAAAGAAGAAGGAGAGGGAAAAGGAAAAGGAGGTGTGTATAGGACTAGGGAGAGGGAAGAGGAGGGAGGAAGAGGAGGAAAGGGAGGCAGAGGGGAAGGAGTAGAAAGAGCAGGAGAAAGAGGAAGACAAGAGGGGAAAACCTTAGGACCAATGGTCTAGAACAGCAAGTCTCAAACTTGTCAGCCCAGATGTATTCTTTTCTTGTGTTTGTTGTATGGTGGGGTTACATTTCATTATTTTTCCACGTATTATTGCAGCACCATTTGTTGAATTATTGTTTTGTATTGCTTATTTGTTTTTTGGGAAGCACATGGACCAGGAATTGAGTTCAGGTCTCCTGCATGGCAGGCGAGAACTCTACCACTAAACCATCTGTACAACTCCCATATCCTTTTTAATAATAAATATTTCTAACACCCCTTTTCTTTTCTGAAGTGAAATCCATAAACCATATAATCATACCCCAAAGCACAGACACTGTTAAATCAGAATGTTCAGTGATGTAGATGATTTTGCCCATATTAGAATAAAGATCTGGCTAAAGATGTGTTCTCAGAGAAAATGTTCCTGATAAGGAGCGAAAATTAACATTTCTATTGTGCTTTACATATCATCAGAGTCTTTATGCGTTGATTTCAACACACTTGTCACTACTTTAAAATGCATTAATATTATGCAACACTTGCAAAATATTGCCTTTCAATGACTCCTTCAGTCACAATTTTCTAGACACTGTGTTTAATGTGGGGTTTACGTTGGAGGATACGATGAACACTGGACCAAACAATCACATTCTTTTCACCCATTTCTTCCATATATTATCTTAGGCATTTACGCAATTATTTCATGTACTTTGTGTGTACAATATTTTCTTAGCTTCTGACTATAGGAATTGCATTTCTTTTTTTTCACAGCAGCCAATGCAATCTATCCATGCATTAGTTGCTAAATACAAGATTATTAAGTTTCTGACTCAATTCATTTTCATACTGTGATTCTAATGCCCTTAGCTAGGCTTTCAATATTGCTCACTCACCTACCTCTCTCCAGTTAATCTTTAACCCTCTGTCCCGTGTCCCTCATAGGATTTCTCCTCTTACTCATCTTCCACAATTATACTTTTACACTAAACTTTATTCTTCTAAAAACAGATATGAAGAATCCATCAGCTTTCTCAAAATCCTCCAAAGTTGTCACTATGCAATGGATAAAGGGCGCCCTGAGTTGCTAGCATGCAAAGAGCCTACTGTGTAGGGTTTGCCTCCTCTCCTCCCACTTTCCTCATGTAACTTTTGGCATAGCCACAAACCAAAAAATATTAAAAAAATTAAAAAGATTTTTGCATTTGTTAAGGGCATGATGAAGTTTCTCTGTTCCATTTGCACAAGAAAATCCCCTGAGGTGCTTTGGTGGCTTCCCCTGATCCCTCCTGAGAGACAGTATGTGTGGTGGTTAAGCCCATGGCTGGAGCCAGCTTACCTGTGTTCAGATGCCTTTTCATTGGTAACTTAAGCAACTTCCTGCTCCTCTAAGACGTCATTTCCTGATCTGTAAAATGTGGACGGTAATTGTACCAACCACAATACCGTGAGCCTGAATGAGTTAATGTGTACCAATAACAATTGCTAATTCGGTTTTCAATAAATAATAAACTAAATCTTTTGAAGGGAAGCTTGCAAATACCCATATTTTGCAACCTTCACAGGCATTTCTTATTACACTAAAATTTAACGATCTTTATACCATACCTTCGTCCACTGTATTTAATACCACTGCAATTGTTATTCCTGTTTTGTCAGCTGAGGAAGCTTTTCCTTATTTTTAAGACCCAGATCAAATGATACTTCCCCGGCCAAGACTTTTAAATCCTAATTATCACCCTAATTTCCTCTCTTCAAAGGGAGTAAATTGCATTTCCCTGTACGCCCAACTCACACCTTTGTAGGTGCCCCAACTACAGCAGTTCTCAACTTATTCTTCTGCCTGTGTGTCCATCTCATTTCGGGGCCCATGAGTCCTTGGAGAACAACAAAAAGGTTTTCTTCATCTTCCGGTCAAAAAGTCCAGAAATATAGACACTTAACTGTTTTATTGAATTCAATTCTTAAGTACGTAATGCCAGCCTATCTCCTCACACTTAGAAGGTGAGAAGCTAGAGGAACCCAACATGAATTCCACCCACTACATTCCTTCTACCTTCACCTTTTACTCTTCACTGTTCATGCACTAAGGAAGAATTGCTCATATTATTCCAAGGGCAAATCTTCCCTTTTACTGTAAATTCTATTCTTTCCAGGTAAGCCTAGGTTCTTGCCACATCGGAAGGATGGTATCTTATATCTTAAGTATTTTTATTTCTTTCCAGTGATTCCCTCATATTACTCCCTGCAAAGATTTCAAATATGATCATCTTTCCTTTCTTTCGTCTGTCTCCTTTAATAGATCATGGACTTTGCCTTTCTTTCAACATGCTTTTCAAACTTTTTATTTTTTCTGAAAAGTAGTCTAATAACCTTGAGCATCTTTTCTGCATTCTTTCTTTGTCCCCCATGCTCATTATAATACAGCTATTTAACTTCACATTTAAATTAAGTAAAATTAAGCAAAATTAAGATTTCACTTTATCCGTACACTAAACATATTTCTGGTGCTCAGTAGCCACATTTAGTTAGTAGCCACTGTATTGGAAAGAGCAGATATAGAGAATTTACATCATCACAGAAAGTTTTGTTGGATAGCACTATGTAAGAAAAATTATCAACTGAAATTTCACAAATGAAACATTTGTTTTTACATGAAATATGCATTCAATATTGAATATGAAGTCCAGTGTTCCATAAATAATGGTTTTCCAGAAGCATATGCTTTTTTGTTGAATATGAAGCAGAATAATCATTCTTTTTCTCTCAAATTTATTTCGGCAATAAGGAATATTTATGTTTTTCTGTGTTTGTGTGTGTCTCTGTGTATAGGTTCACTCCATGGTAAAAATGCTAAAATATATTACTAAACTCACATTTTGAAGCCAGAGCTTCTATAGCATAGTTTTTGACAGTAATAAAGAGCAATTTATGAAGACAGAATTGAAATAACTAAAGAAAACGATAAAAAAATTTCTTGTCTAGTACAAGTTACTCCTAAGCAATAAAACAGTTCGACAAAGTGTTTTAGGATTCTTGTCTATTTGAAAAAACATATGCTATCCTATATAAAGAAGACTGAATTTATGCTTGCTGGATGTAGTAATATTTTAAAATAAAATAAATTATCTTATTTCTTAAAGATTGAATTATGTTATTGGGAATGTTGGTCATTGGAGAAATCCAAAGGTGATGCTAATAAATTATGTAGCTTCTTCAATTAAGGATGACACTGCATAGACTCATGTAGAGTTGATGTTCATTCAGATTAAGAAACAATGTAAACATTCAAGCAAATACACTAGCCTTACGTCTCACTTGGGCACTAAGTTCATGTAAAACCCATTACTTCCTAATGTCCTTGCACAAATGATTGCAACATGCAATATCGTCAGATCATATTCCTGGGTTTCCAAGAGTCCATGTAGCTACTACACAGGCCAAATAGATGCCTAAATGTTTAAAACTTTTATCAGTAAAATAAGTGAATGAATGTGCTCTGCTGAACCCAAAGACTAACTCATTAAGGTTATATTATCTATTTAATAATTTAATTGGCATTACCTATAACTAGAAGTGTTAGACTTGGATTGTTGGTGGAATAAGAACAAAAGGAAAGTGGTTTTACAGGTCCTAACACATTTACAGAGTAGACTAAAAAGTACAGCAATAGTTGGAAGAAATATATCCTATTCCAATATTGATTTACTGAGAAAATATTAATTTCTAGGTTGCAGATGATTTACCTTGCAAAAGTATTTTAAATTCTAAAACAGACTATTTTGTTCTCCTGTTCCTCATAGTTCGATTTTATGACTTAGTATATTAAGTTTTCTTAACTGTAAATATAAGAAATTAACTTTTCAGCTTGAAAAGACAAAGAAACAATGTACTTGAAGGATGCAGAGATTTCATGTATGATTTTAAGAGGAACTCAGTTGCCTCAAGGCATCTGGGTATTATCTACACAAAGCAGAATTAGGAATATGAACCAAAAAAAAACCCCATGCCTTATGTAAAATGTACCTGCTTTGACTCTTCTCTATGCCCTCTCTCACTGCTGCATAATTTTTCTTTTAATAGGCAAGCTTACTCAGTTATTTGGTTGACATGGCACGAAATGGCTGCCTGTAAATTCCAAGCTCTTATATCCCCTCGATATGAGAGACCATTCCCTTCGATATCCCAATTGAATGTGCCTGCTGTCTGATTTCCCATGAGTGGGTCGCCGATCCAATCTGCAGGACAGGAGATAGCCGTTTAGGGATTTGGACTAATCACCAAAACATTGATTTAGTTCATACTTAATTGCATTTTCTGTCTCCTAGACAATCCTAAATGGTTCTTGCAAGGTTGTAGGCTCCCTCTTACTATATTTTACCAGAAGGGGAATGGTGTGTGGGCTTGTGGCATGGGCAGTTAAGGAATTAGGATTTAGGTTTTTAAGCATCTAATGCAAGTAAATGTGGGCTAAGGTAAAGCTCATTCACCCTACACCCATTCTAAGATTTATTTCTAATTTGTCTGTGGAATCACCTATGAAATCACACAAGATATTTAAGTTGAGATGACAGGGATGTTAAAGGAGAGAATTGAATTTGTTTAACATATGACGTACGCTAAAGACTTTTCCCCCCAGAAATTCTTATTCTAGTGTTCAGTCTTATTTTCTTCCTCCAAACATATTGGTTTGAGTTATTTTTTGCTTCTACTGTTTTTCATTTATGTAAATTGAAAACTGCTAACCAGTGATTAGACAACATTTAGCTGAATTTGGCTGAATTCCAAGCAGCCATTTTTAGACCAATATCCAACAGCCATATGCAGACTATACTGGCTTCATTGGAGAGCAGATCAGATTTCTCATTTGCTCATTAGGTTTTGGTGCAACCTATTTTGAAACTGGGCAAAGATTCTATTCCAAGTTATTTCTAATGAAAATCTATTTCTACAGCCCTTCTGTCTATTTAAATGCACGCTCTAACCTTTTACTACCTGAATCTGGAGAACAGGTCATAAAACATTAAATATGAGAAAGCTGGGAAATGTAACACACTGTAAATGCATGAAGGTAGGGACTCAAAATGTGTGTATTGTATTTCTTTACATAAAGTTTAAATGAAGAGTCTGCTGGATGAATCTTTGCTTTCAACGTAGACTATCATTTTTAAGCAGGAATAGAGGAATGTATGTTATTAAGAAGAAAAACTTTTTTAAGAAGATGTACTTTCAAAATACTTCAGGGTGGTATGACGGTGGCTCAATGGCAGAGTTCTCGCCTGCCATGCCGGAGACCCGGGTTCGATTTCTGATGCCTGCCGATGCCAAACAACAACAACCAAAAAAACCTGCAAAAAGATCAAAATAAAGGCTACGTATCAATAGGCCTGAAAATCCCAATCTCCTTTCCAAATTCCCATGCACATGCCAAAAATATTTTCAAAAATTATGTAGCCTTTCTTAGTTTTGTTTTAAAATTTCTGAAAAGTCCATATAAGATGATGAAGTTAGTATTTTTGTGTCTGCATAAATACAAAACATTTCTGAAAGATTTATGATATAACAAACTTATTTTGTAAGGATGAGATTACTATGCTATTTTATGCTTTACTATGGGCATCTACAAAATAATTTCAATTTTACCTAATGTAAATCTATGTACAAAAACAAATAAAGGAGCATATTATAATTGATGCTAAATGATGAGTTGGATTTAATTGCATCTGAACAAGGATCATAAATTCAAAGGAAAGACTCAGTAAATTTGGAGTTACAAAAGAAAATTCTGGTGAAATGTACTTATAATTTATTTTACGTTGTGCTGGATAGAGATAGATGAAAGAGGAATCTGCATAAGAATGTAAATGACACTCCTCTCCCAAACTAGTCTTCTTCTTCTGTACAATGCAGTAATTTTGTATGGTAAAGCATAATTTACTGTCATATATATGATAGAGATGAAAAATGCACTTAAAATTAGATTTAGATTTTCCCGATTCTTATGTACATTGACTATATTAGAAAAGGAGAATTAATCACATCTTCTAGAAACTGAACATCTCACAAGATATTTTTTGATAATAGTCAGTAGGCTGAAGGAGAAGCACTTGTCTGCCAGCTGTGTGAGGTCTAAATAACTCATATTCAAATCAGAACCTAAATCTGCCTATAAACATGCAAATAAAATGAGATCTACGAAAGCACTTTATGAACTGCAAAGCACTAAACTACTATCTTTAGTTAATTGTGATATGGACAGTTATTAGAAATGAAACTTTTCTAATGACCTCATCAGGAATAAATCATTATACTCTTATAAATAAAAATAGTTTTCAGTTATTCATTCTAAGCTTGCTAGGTGTACTTTTTTTGGTCTTTAAGAGAATTGTCTGTAATCTTAATCCAAAAATCCTAAAACAAATATAACTAAAATGATCCCATGTTTTGCTATACTGTTTTCATAATTACACGAACCTTTTTCTTCTTAATTGTCTATGCTTCTCTTCAACTTTCATCTTTTCATTTTAGCCGGCTATTCCTAGAATCACTAGTGATTATGCTTTCTTTAATATTTTACCCTAGTTTTCAGGCAGGGTGATTTTATGAGGTTTTCTTTAAAACATCATTTAGCTCCATAGATAAAATTATGAATCTTGAACCTACCAAGCAATGTTACCTCTGATTTTGCTGCTTAAGGAAAACTGAATTTTCTTGAGGACATTTGCTAGTCATTGACTAAAGTCACGAGAACAAAGGACATTAATGGCATTGACAGAATCTATTGATTCGCCAAAACTGTGGTTTGATTCAAAACATCTCTTCATTTATTATTCCATAATTTTTTTTAATTCAAAACATATTTGGGAAGTTGGAGGAAGGAATCATGGCAGGAAGGTAAGGGATTATTTTTGAATATCAGAGAAATAATTTCAAGTCGTTGAGATTAAAAGTGACTGTATGCCTGGTTGTGGTTTAAAATGCCACAGTAAACAATAAATGAATATGTGAGCTCATGGCTCAAATTTTTAGTCATTTAAAAATCTCCCATAGCTAGTAAGAAAGAGCCTTTAAAAAAGTATGTGCTCTGTAAATATTTGTAGGACTACCTTTGCTTATCAATACCAAAAACCAAACCAAATTTGCTACTGTTATTATCTAGTTCCAAGAAATTGCCCACTAGATGTCAGTCCCATACAAAGAAGCCTCCCTTGAAATTTGCTTGGTAGAATTTCTTAGAGGAAAAAAAATGTAACTATGCAAAAACTTGTTTGCTTTTTTTTCACAACTCAAAAATATTAAATAAGGCTTTAAAATTAAAACCACTTCACATTTTTTTTTCCTCTATGATTTGTTTGCCAGATTTTGCTTTGATTTTTAAAATCAATTTTGACAATTTACAAAACAAGAGTCCTTCTGGAAAATAATACCTCCATTGAGTTCAGGTCTCTTATATGAAATTATGGCATTTGATAACATCTTCAGGGATAGAGAGGGTGTGAGAAAACTAGTACTGAAAAAAAACTTTCCTCATTCATCATTTGTGGTGGGGTTGATACGCTTTAGCACTTAAAGACAAATGCACCAGAAATGTACTAAATACACAGAGTGTGGTGCGAGCAATGAAGGAAGCACTCACAAGGTGGATATCTACAAATGAAGGAAGCACTTACAAGGTGGATGGAACAAAATGCCTTGATTCAGTCCTAAAATCCAATTAATTAGTTCTAATTAAAATATTTTAATATCAGTATATGACACTGTAGTTAAAGTTTCTATCATAGCTGAACTGGAGCACTTATTTAAGAATATATGAAGAATATTCATACTCCCTTTTTATTTTTCAAATTTGATATTCTAAAAACAGAAATTACCTGTTCTGCATAAGGTATTATTTATTGATGGTCAATATTTACATTAGTGGTTTTGCTCATATTATTACTCACATATTCTGAAGGTTAATAATTGAGGTAATTTATAAATTTACTCAAGCTTACTTTTGAGTGGAAGCCTGGTGTTATTTTCAATCTCTAGATCATCAAGAATTTTCCAGTGCCAAAGGACATTATTGTAATGTATTTGAGCCTAATCCAAATGGTTAAAATTGTGAAAGTGCATCAATAAATAATGAAAACAATTTTGAGGAAACTACATTTTATTAAACATCTGTGATATTCTCAGCAATCAAAATCTTTATTTCAATTCCTTTTTTTGAGGGGTCATTGCAAAGATTAAATGAAGCAATTACTCAAACTCTCAGTTCAGTTCTGCCCATGAGGAAATGATCCTCGGGGATAGGAGATGGCTTTGTCCAAGCCGAGTAGGTTAATAAGGATTAAAAATTCAAGTCCATCTGATTCTAAAACCCGAGCTCTGCCATAGTTTTGGGATCGTGTCAAAATACCTCTAACAAACATATTCACTCTTTATAAATTTAAAATACCAATATTAGTGATTATTGATTGTTATGAAAATGTAATGTCAAAAACCCTTGATCTAAATGGAGCCGGGACACGAAGGAATTTTGCTCTTGATTTGGATTTTGATCAATTTGATTCACAACCTCTACAGAGACTTCTGTTGCACATATATATAGCCAAGGGAAAAGCATAGAATAAGAAACTGCCCACGGCTTAGACACATTTTAAGCATATACCAAAAAATCAAATAGTATAAGGATCCACTATTTTCCTATGCTTTACTTAACTTCAACAGCCATCTGCATATTCCACTCCACAGCTGTTAGCATTACTCACTCTAACATTTCATATCAATGGAATCATCCAGAATGTACTCTTTTGCGTCCAGCTTTATTTTCCTAGCCTAAAGTACATGTGTTTCATCTATATCGTTTTCGTACTGTAGTTTGTTTCTTTTTATTGTCAGGTAGTATGCCATTATATGAATAGACTACAATGGTTTTTCTATTTGTTTATATATTTTCCCATTTTCAGACATGTAAGATTGTTTACAGTTTACAGTAGGAAACAATTGTTTATAATTTTTGGTTATTATGTTCACATCTGATATGAACACTTCCTACGAATGTTTCTGTAGATTCACATTTTCGTGTCAAGGGTAAATAGCTAGGAGTAGAATTTCTAAGTAAAGGACAGGTGAATAATATATGTAAGAAAAATGGCAAAAAACTTTTCCATGGTGAATGTATCACTTTACCTTCCTACCAAGAATGTATGATAGTACATTGCACTACATCCCCACAAATACTTGGTATGTTTGTCATTTTTTCAGTATTTTATTTTAGCCTCCTAGTGGTTGTATAGGAGAGTTTCATTGTGGTTTGTTCATTTATCTAATTACTAGTGATGTTTACTGTTTTTTTCATTTGCTCATTACTCGTCATTTATCATTCCTTGTGAAATGCAGTTCAAGTCTCCTGTCCATTTTTATTAGGTTGTCTTCTTCTTATTGAAATGCTAGATTTCTTTATATATTATATATGCAACTCTTTTGTGATATTATTTTTACAAATTATTTTTCTCACTCTGTGGCTTTCCTGTTTATTTTGTTAATGGTACGTTTTGATAGCTATAAGTTTTAAGGTTAATGAAGGCTAATTTACCATTTCTCTCTTATAAGTGTTGCTTTCTTTATCTGCCTAAGAAATATTTGCTTAATTCAGAGAAAAACGAAATTCTTACGTTTTCTTCTAGAAGCTTTATAGTTTCACTTTTTACATTAGGGCTTTTAATCCCTCATGAATTAAATGATACCTGCAGATCATGTGATGCGCCTGTCACTACCTAAGAAACAAGGCTGGAGGTTTGGCAGATTATTGTAAGGTTTCCTGCTCTGTCTGGTGGGACACAAAGTTGTTATCCACCCTATATAAACTCTTAGAAGTAGTTAGCCATGCAGCTCATTTGCATTTTAGAAACTGATGTGACTGTAGAAATTTTGATATAATTATCCTCAGACATTTAATTCAACATTTAAGGAAAAAAATCACTCGATGGTGTGAAACATCAAGGCAAAGAAAGTATTAGAAATAGATAAATTTAATGATTTTTACCTGCTTTTAAATACATCTGAAAATATCTTCCTCAAGAAGAAGATGTGTTGATAACAACATGACAAGGTAACACAACCCCTGAAAAAAATCTTTCTGCAGAATTAGCTGTTAAAAGGTCAAATCCCACTTCCTTAGAATTCTGGAGGAATGGAGACTGGGGAAGGACGCCGCAAATCCTGAGTCAAAGGAAGAGAAAAATAATCTCAGAGAACAGGTAGTCTCCATCCCAGGAAATGGGCTCCCAGTGTGTACCCACTTCCCTCACTGGGCCCATGCACTTGGCAGTTGTACAGAGGCTGCAGAGCCCGGGTCCCTTCTCTTGCCGCCGGCGCCGGCCGTAGAGCCCCTCCCGGCAGCGCGTTAGAAACCTGTGCACGCCCGGCACAAGGGCGCAAGGCCACAGAAGCCAGGCAGAGCACAGGGCACTGAGTCCTGCTGTGTGAGGCACAGGAAGGGGCCCCCCAAGGCAGGGAGGAGACGGGAATTAAAAAAGAGAGAAAGAGATCCTGGCAGAGCTGTTGGCAAGAAGTGTGCATGTTCGGTCCAATTTCTGTCGGCTCGACTACCTAAATGCAAAATGGACTTTTCTAAATTGACCCACCTTTCTGGACTGCCACCAAATGGATTTCTAGGGTGAAGCACACGAATAGAGAAGAAAGAAGAGGCAGAAAAGACTCACAGAAAAATAAAAAAAAAGGAAAAAGGGGAGAAAACTGAACTGCTGTAAAACAGGATGGGTCCGAGAACTGAGAAGTGTAAAGAAAAGGGGGCACAGGGTAAGGGAGAGAATTTAAACAAATCACAAGAGCTGGGGAGAAAATTCTGCACAAAATCAAGCAGAATGTAAGAAACTTTGATATCCGTATCTGTAGCATTTTTTTCCTTCCTTGCTTTAATTTGAATGGTTTATGAAACATTATACACACAGGCTTTACAATGACTATTTAGATATTTTATTTAAATATGCCTATGGTAAGCTAACTAAGATATCCATTTTAGTTGGTTAGGATTTTCATATATGAATTGTAAAAATGTTTGCATCTTTATATTTTCCTGAAATCAGGAAAATGTTTAGTAACATATGTTGTTACTATAGCAACGTTAATATTTGTATTAACTACTTGATACATTCACAATTTTGATAGCTGATCAAATGGTATTTAAGTTAATGTTTAATATTTAGAATTTAAGAAACTCTGCTATCTGCAAAACAAAAAACAAAACAAAACAGACAACAACAACAACAAAAAAAAACAGAACAAATCAAGATTCCCAGGAAAGGAACAGAGAAAAGCAAACTCCCTCTGGGAGGTGAAGCACTTGCACAAAAGGTGAGATCAAAAAGTGTATCACATATCCAGGGCCAGGTGAAGAGCTGAGAAAAGCTGAATGGTAAACACAGACTACTCTAAAAGTCTAGGATAGTTGGACAAAGTGTCAAAGAAGAACCTTAACACAAAGCCAGTCAATACTTAAACCCTAGAAAAGAGGATGAAACTGACCTTCAGAATTAACTCATCAAGATGCCCTGATATCAGCAGAAAAAAACCTGAAAACCATACTAAGGAACAAGAAGATATGGCTCAGTCAAGGGAGCAAGTGAGAACTTCAGAAGAGAAACAAAATTTGGAACAACTAATCAAAGTTCAAATAAATCTCCTCAATCCAAGAGGATGAAGGAAAAATATGGATGTAGAGTTAAATATTATTAAGAAGACAATATGTGAGCATAAATAAGAATTTAAAAGTTTAAAAAGAAGCAGAACAGAAATCATGGGGATGAAAGTAACAATAATTTCATTAAATATACACTACAGGCATAAAACGGTTAATTTGAGCAAGCAGAAAAAAAAATCAGGGAACTAGAAGACAGTACAATCAAAATCATACAGTCAGAAGAACTGATAGAGAAAAGAATAGAAAAACTGAGAAATGTCTCAGGAATTTAAGTAACAGCATGAACTGCAGAAACATGTGTTATGCATGCCAAAGAAGGACAAGAGAATGGAAAAGGGGCAGAAAGAATATTTGAGAAATAATGGCAGAAAACTCCCCAACACTTAGGAAGACAGAAATAAACATGTCCAAGAAGTATAGCATATTCCAAACAGAATAAATCATAATAGGGATTCACCAAGAAATATTCTAATCAGAACATCAAATGCCAGAGAGAGAGATAATTCTGAGAAGAGAAAAGTGATTCATTCATCACATACAGGGGATTCAGAAATCAGACTAGTTGCTGATTTCTCATCAGAAACTAGGTAGGTGAGAAGCCAGTGGCATAATATATTTTAGGTACTGACACAGAAAAACTACCAGCCAAAAATTCTTTATCTGGCAAAAATGCCCTTCAAAATTGAGAGTTTAAAATTTTCACAGATAAACAGAAACTGAGAGAGCTTGTCAACAAGAGACTAGCACTAAGGGGAGTTTTGCAGGTTGAAAGAAATAGGCAGGAGAGAGTGGCTTGGACAAGAGTGAAGAAATGCAGATTATCAGTTAGGAAAACTAAAAGGGCAAATATAAAACCCAATAGTACTGTATACCCAGCATACAACTCTTATAAGGGTCGGAATACAAGTGAACAAGAAAAAGGAATATTTCCTGATAGTGGATATGAAATATAGAGAGGCAAAAATGGAGCAAAAATAACATAAAAAGGGAAAACAGAGGGATAATGGAGCAAAGATTGTGTTTGGTATTGAAACTAAGTTGGCATCTTTTCAAATCGGTAGGTTTTAGATGTAAATTGTGTAATATAAACCTCAGGTAACTGCGAAGAAAATATTTTTAAAATACATGGAAGCAGAAATGAGAAAAAGATCAGTCAGATCCATCACAAAATATCAACTATGCACAAAAGGAGGTTATAATAAAGGAAAAGAGAGACACACAAAAAAAGAAATAACATATAAAAACGGCTGAAGTAAGAATGACCTTTACAATAATAACCCTCGATGTCAATGGACTAAACTCTCCAATCAAAGAACAGATTGGGGATAATGGATAAAAAACTTGATCCAACATTGTTTTGTTTACAAAAGACTCACCTTAAACTCAAATACACAAATAGACTGACCGTGAAAGGATGGAAAAAGATATTCCACGGAAATAGTAACTCAAAAGAGTTGGGTAGCTATACTAATACTGAACAAAATCAAGTTTAAATCAAACACTCTTATAATAGACAAAGAAGGACAATATACATATAAATAAAAGGAGCAATCCATCAAGAAGAAATAATAATTATAAATATTTTTGCTCCTAAGAAAATACATAAGCAAACTAGAAAGTACTTATTTACTACTGGCCACACAGGAAAAAAAAGATCATGAGTATACAATGAACAACTGTATGCTAACAAATTAGACAAGCTAGATGAACTGGGAAAATTCCTAGAAACACACAAACAACTACACTGCCTCTAAATGACATCAAAGACCTCAACAGACCATTTACAAGTAAGAAGATTGAATCCGTCATCAAAAACCTGCCAAAAAACAAACAAAAAAAGAGGCCAGGACCAGTTGGCTCCACAGGTGAAGTCTACTAGTCACCCCAAGAAGAATTAGTACTGATCATGTGCAAACTCCTCCAAAAAAACTGAAGAAGAGGGAACACTACCTAACTCAGCCTACAGGCCAGCATCACTCTAACACCAAAGCCAGTTAAAGAAAAAACGAAAACTACAAACCAATTTCTCTTATGATATAAATACAAAAATCCTCACCCACATGATTGCAAATGGAATTCAACAGCACATTAAAAGAATTATACACCATGACCAAGGGGTTTTATTCCAGGTTTGCAAGGATGGTTCAACATAAGAAAACCAACTAATATAATAAATCACATTAATAAAATTAATGGAAGAAGGAACACATGATCAGTTGATGCAGAAAAGCACCGGGGGCTTGTGGCCTTGGCCTGGGAGCCATGGACGCCCGCACCTGTTCCACGGACCAGACCCAGCACTGGCACTGAGTCTTCAGAGTCACTCAATACACGTGCACGTTGCTTAGATATTGGTTAGAGCCTAAAGCTGGCACAGACAAGGTGGTTCTGAAGCTCGCACTGGAGCCCTGTGTGAGCACTGGCTGTAAATGGTTCTGACTAGGCAACATGGTCCATGCTGTGCGGGCAACTCAGCAGAGCATTCGTACCCCTGACCCGGTGGCCTGCTTCCACTAACCTTCGCCAGCCAGAACCGGGTGACTTATCTCATCTGTGACCCCATCCTCTGGGTGAAGATCACAGGGCTCGCCCGTGGCACCAACAAAGATAAATGGCAATTGTGGGCTGCATGGCACTGCTCCTATTCTGTCCTGCTGAGACTGGCAGGGATGTGTATGCAATCTCCCCGCAAATGGAGAAGGTCGCACACGCCTGGACAAAGAGGCAGTAACCTCCATCCCAGATTCCTCTGGGGTACAGTGGGGCTGATGAGGAGACAGACTGGTTCCGTCCCTTCCCCCGTCTTATCCGATCCCTGAGGATGCACCTCCCTTGCTCCTGGACATCTCTGATGTTCTCACCCCTTTGGACCAGCTAGGGATGTGTAAGTCCAATCCTGGCGTCATTGGCCTTGGAGGTCTTGTGTCCTCTCCAGCACATCATCCCTGTGACCTATCCTCAGATGAGGCTGAGGACCCGCCAAGCTGTTTTTAGGTTGAGGACTAACACCTGCTTTAAAAGGTTACCTCTTAGTGAAGTGGACATATGCATTACTCACAGAGTAATGTCACAGTGTGCTTATGGACTTGTTCACATGAGCATTCAGTGACCCGTGATGTGAACGGAAGTGGGGACAGGAAGGGAGGAGAAAGGGAGCATGAAGATTTATTTATTTATTTATTTTTGAAAACTGTAGGGATTTCTGAGTATTTCCCCATCATTTAACACTTACTGAGCATCTCTTATGCACACAGCGGAAGTTTAGTGTTTGTTGAATAAAAGCTGAAAGAGACCCAATCAGACTAACAACCAAACACTCACATATAGCAACCTTGGGGTTGTGTGGAGGACTGGCTTCCCCTGACCACAGGAAGTCTGATACACAGCACGCTCAGAGCCAGCAGGGCCCCCCCAGTTTTCTCTGATCAGTTATGGCCCCTCCTCCTGCACAGATGTCAGTGCGGGATGGAGGGGAGCTGTGCTGGCAGCCTCTTTACTTGCACTCCTATCTTCACTCTGCCCAGAAGCAGAATCAGAAAAGCACCGGGCAGCATCATGTTATAAAGTATGTCCCTTGGAAGGGAACTTAAAGAAGCACAGTGACTGCAAAAACAGAGGCAGAGGCTGCAAACGTTGAAGTGATTTACACTGAAGACTTGAACTTCCATCCTCGGACTCTCAATCCTGTGTTCCTTCCATGATATCTCACCGCCCTCGTGTGTGGGGGGAAGAGTGAGACGCCAGAATCCTGTGCTTTTCACCTCTTATACTCCACTCGTCAGTAATTTGCATTCTGTTCTATGAAAATTAAAA
This sequence comes from Myrmecophaga tridactyla, assembly GCA_004026745.1. Taxonomy (NCBI): domain Eukaryota; kingdom Metazoa; phylum Chordata; class Mammalia; order Pilosa; family Myrmecophagidae; genus Myrmecophaga; species Myrmecophaga tridactyla. Next base: position 21,378 of record PVIY010009451.1, on the reverse strand, counting down.
GCATAGCTAGACTTACTAACTAGATTGATTTATTTAAAATGCTAAAATAGTTTAGGCAATGCTATGTTAATTTGCATAGAAATTTGTGCAGTTAAAGGAGTTCATGAATGTGAGTATAGGAGAGTTGCAATTTTCTATAAGACCAATTTTCATATTTATCGGGTGGTTGGGAATTAAACCAGAATAGTAGGGGACCAGTGAAGAGGATACCAGAATAATTGAGTTAACGCCATCTACTCACTTTCCTACTTCCTGACTTGGGTGTTAGGTTCTTATTTGTGATTGCAGATCCTTTGACATAGAATGCCTTTAAATAGGTGGCTAATGTCTGTCATAGGACAGTAAAGCTATCTCATCTGAATGGAAATGAGAAAAGGACTGTGTACTAAATAAATTGAATTTCCCATAAATATGATAGAGATGCTTAAAACTAGACTCAGGTCCATGTTTCTCTATTTTTAAAGCTATTGTCAAGTCCTGGGGATTACTTGTGAAAGAACCTTTTGGGAATTTTAGGAGAAATGAAAGGTGCTAGATCAGGGAAAATAAAAAGTATAAATAACTTTTTCACCTTGTCTAAATCCTCTACTGTATTACAGATTAATTGTGTCTAATAAACTTCTGAACAAAATTGAAAAAAATCCAGTCTCCTTTCTTAATAAAAACAATTTGAAAAATAAGAAAAGAGGAATACTTCCTCCACATGATAAAGGACATAAATGAAAACCCATAGCCAACATCTTACTGAATGGGGAAAGATCCCTCTAAGATCTGGAACAAGACAGAGATGTCCACTGCCACCATTGTTATTCAACGTAGAAGTTCTTGCCAAAGCAGTTAAGCAAAAAAAAGTAATAAAAGGCATCTAAATTGTAAAAGTAGAAGTAGAACTTCCACTATGTGCAAATGATATGATCTCATATATAGAAAATCCCCCCTCTCCAAATATAGCAAAGCCATTACAGATAATAAATGTACTAGCATATTGGTGGGGTAAAATATCAACACACAAAAATTACTACCTATAAAGTAGTAATGAACAATATGAGGAGGAAACCAAGAAAAAATACTCATTTACAATAGTAACTAAAAGAATAAAAAATCTAGGAATAAATTTAAACAAGGATGTAAAGACTTGTATAAGCCTACAAAATATTGCACAACAAAATCAAAGAAGACCTAAATGAATGGAAGGGCATTCTGTGTTCATGGATGGGAAGATTAAATATAGCTAAGATATCAATTCCACCCAATATGATTTAAACATTCAATGCAACTCCAAGAAAAATTCCAACAACCGACTTTGTAGAAATGGAAAAGCCAATGACCAAATTTATTTGGAAGTATATGGGGTACTGTTTTAGTTTTTAAAAGTTGCTAGAATGCTATATGTCAGAAACGGAATGGTTTCTGGGAATTTATTAAGTTGCGAGTTTACAGTTCTAAGGCCATTAAGATGTCCAAACTAAATCATCCAGAGATGGTTTTTTTTTTTTTTCAAGAAAGACTGATGAGAGCAGAACACCTCTGTCAGATGGGAAGGCACATGGTGACATCTGCTAGCTTTCTCTCCTCATTTAATAAGGCCTTCCTGGAAGTGTATTCCCCTTCTGCATCTCCTAAGGTCTCTGGCTTTTTGGGCTTTGTCAGCATTAAAGCCTTTTCCAAAATGGTTCCCTCTTAAAGGGCTCCAGTAAGCAACCCCACCTTGAATGGGTGGAGATGCATCTCCATGGAAACCATCTAATCAAATGTTACCACCCTCAGTTGAGTGGATCATATTTCTATGGAAACAATAAAAAAAGATCCCATCCAGCAATACTGAATGAGGATTAGAAAGCATGGCTTTTTGGGGGGTACACAAGATTTTCAAATCGACATAGGCCATGAATAGCCAAAAGCATCTTGAGAAAGAGTGATGTTGGAGGATTTACTCAACCTATCTTTAAAGCTTATTACAAAACTACAGTGGTCAAAATAACATGACACTGGCACAAGGGAAGATATATAGACCTGTGGAATCAAATTGAGAGTTCAGAAATAAACCCTCACATCTATAGTCAATTTACTTTTGACAAGGCTGCCAAGTCCACTCAATTGGGAAAGCACAGTCTCCTCAACAAATGGTGCTGGGAGAACAGGATACCACTGTTCAACAGAATGAAGGAGGAACCCTCACACCACATAGAAAAATTAACTCAAGAACCAGGACTATAAAACTGGTTGGGCTAGTTAGGGAGTAAAGAATGGGGAGTTGATGCTTAATTTGTACAGAATTTCTATTTAGTTTCATTGTAAAGTTTTGCAAATGAGTGGTGATGATGGTAGCACAATATTGTGAATTTGGTGGCACTGCATTATATGTGTGAAGGTGGTTAAGGGGGAAGATTTTAGGTCATATATATGTTAATAGAATAAAAATTAAATGATAAAACATAAGACTGTATAACACAGTGAGCCCTAGTTTAAATAATGAAGCATAGTTATTAGTACAAGTATAAAAATAGTATTTTATGAATCATTACAAAAGTGCCACACTAATGCAAAGTGTTAAGAATAGGGTGGTATATGGGAAAAATATACCTAAGGTAAACTATGAGCTATAGTTAATCCAGTTTTATAATATAGTTAATATAATTTTAATGTTCTTACATCACTTTTAACAAAGGTATCACATTAATGCAAAGTGTCAACAATAGAGGGCTTTAAGGGGGTATTGTATTTTTTACATAATTTTTCTGTAAACTACAACTTCTAAAATTAAAAAAGTAAATAAAAAGAAATGGCTAATGTAAACCATAGATTACGATTAATTGTACAATTATGAGTGTTCTTTCATCAATTGTAGCAATTGTGCCACACTAATGTCAGATGTTAATATGAAAGTGGTATATGTATTTTATGCATGATTTTTCTGTAACCTACAACTTCTTTAATTAAAAAGATAAAAAAAAAGAAAGGCACGGACATCCCATTTGTGGATGACTGGCTATAAAATTGTTTAGCCACCACCAACCAAATGTTCAGTTCCAGGAGTTGAAAAGAGTCAGGCAAACAAACTCTCTCCATTATAATTGTTTTATCTCTTTCCCCGTGGTTTCAGTTTGCTAAAGCTGCCAGAAAGCAGTATACTAGAAATGGGTTGGCATTTTCAATGAAAATTTATCAGATTACAAATGTGAAGTCCTAAAACCATGAAAATGTCAAATTATGGCATTAAGAGTAAGATCCCTTCTCTGAGGAAAGGCAGCTGGCATCCAGGGTTCCTCTGCCACACGGGAAGGCACATAACAACCTCTGCCGGCCCTTCTCTCCTGGTGCTGGTTTCATTGTCTGTCTCCAAAACGTCTCTGGTCATTTCTTTCACTCTCGGCTTCTTCCAGGGCATTTTATTTCTGAGCTGTCTCTCCCCATGAGTCCTCTTAAAGGACTCCAGGAAAGAATTAAGCCCATTGAAGGGGCTGGGTCACATCTCCGTGAAAACAACCTAATCAATAGGTCCCACCCAATCACACGTCTGCACCCACAGGAATGGATTAAATGAACACAGGCTTTTCTGGGGTATGGAACAGATTCAAACCAGCACGTCCGCTGCTGGCTTAAACCAACCATTCCAAACTCTTCATGCGGCATGTTCCAGATTTCAGCCACGGGCTTCCCGCATCTCGTGTCTAGACTCAGTCCCAAGGCTTTAAAAACCTTCTATGTACTCACAGCCCTCTTCTTCAATTTAGTTCATAGCGTTTTATTTTATTTTACTAGTTGTTTTAAGTTTCCAATCTATATTGAAACTTATCACGGCCTACCTTCAAAGACCACTTTCCATGTGGTCCAAGAACCTTATAACTATATACTTCATTTCTCCCTTTCTGTCCTTTGGACTGAGGTTGCCATACATTTTACTTCTCATAGGTTAAAAAACACATACTATATTCTTGCTAACTTTATTGGAAATCATATATAATCTTTTATAGAGATTTAAACATTTGAGAGCAAGTCCTTTATATTTATCCATATATTTGCCATTTCAGGCAGTCTTCATTTCTTTGCATAATTCCAGATTTCCATGTGATACATTCCTTCTGCCTAAAATGTTCTTTTACATTTGTAATGCACGTCTCCTAGGGAAAGATTCTCTCAACTTTTGTTGGTCTGGAAGTATTTTTTTTTTAACCTTCAGGATAAAATGATTTGCTTTTTGCTGAGTATAGATTTCTAATTTGACAGCTTTTTCCTTTAAAGATGGTGCTCTATTTTTATACTTGTCTGGCAAAAAGTCCTCTGTAATATTAATATTTGTTCCAAAGTATGTAATATATCTTCATACTGTGACTTCTTCTCAGATGTTTTCAATATCATTAATTATCAGTAATTTGATTATGATATTCTTGGGAGCTTTTTTATAATATTATTTTGGCAGGGTTTTGTGATATCTTTTTTTTTTTTTAATTTGCATATGGGCAGGAGGCACCAGGGATCGAACTCCAGACCTCCAGCATGGCAAGTCGGAGCTCTGCCTGCTGAGCCACGGCAGCTGCCCTTTGTGATATCTTTTGAATCTTCAGATTTAAAATTTTCTTCATATTAGGAAAGCTTTGGGTCTTCATTTCTATTATTTTTCTCTCCCACCATTCTCTGGAAGTGCACTAATGTATATTAGACCAGGTGATATCATCCCAGAACTCAATAATGTACTGTTCTTTTTCTCCTGATATCCTCTGGACATTTAGTTTTGAGTAGTAGCTATTGCTGTATCTTTAAGTGCACATATCTTTCTCTCTGTGGTGTCTAATCTGCTATTAATCACATTTTTCATATCATGTATTGTCTTTTTCACATGTTCACATTTCATTCAAGGCTTTCATTTCTTTTAGCATTGTGATCTTAATTTCTTCAATCTTTTTCAGCATAGGGAGCATATTTATAATCCCTATTTTAACATCCTTGCTTGTTAATTTCACCATCCTTATAATTTCTGATTTTGCTTCTATTGATTGAGGTGTGATCTTTAGGTTATGAGTCATAGTTTTCTGTCTCTTGCCTGCATGGCAATTTTTCGCTGGGTATCAAACATTATAAAACTAGATTGTTGGACATTGGATTTTAAAAGAAAAATAAGTAGTTTCAGATTTGTTTTTTCTGGCATGCAGTTAATTATCTGGCATCTGTCTGATTCTTTGAAGACTTGCCTCTTAGCTTTGTTAGGGTGATCCGCGGGCAGCCCTTCATCTGGGGCTGATTTGGTGGGCTAGTAAGGTGGTAGCCTTCTGAGGATGCTCCTTCAAGCCTCATACTTCTCAAGGTTGTCCACTCTGGCTGGTGGAAATGCAAATTATTCTGTAACCTGTACAAACCTCCTAAATTTATTCATTTTACTGTTTTCCAAAGTTTTTTCCCCAGCTTTGGGTAGCTTTATATACATGTGCAGATCAGCACTCAGCCCGATGTTGTAGGACCCCTCGGCAGGTTCCTGGAGCACTCTCTCTGCAATGTTCCGACTCTCTTGCCACATAAATCCTTGTCACTTTGATCCCCGTACATCTGATCTGTTTCCTCCCTTCAGTGAGACTGCCGGGCTGGACTTGGAGCCTTCCTCCCTCTTCTGCAGCCTGAAAACCACCTTCAAGCAGCACACCTACCCTGAGGCAACCGCGGGGCTCATGTCATTTTCTCCCCGTACATCACCGGCTGCTGTCTTGCACTACCTGTTGGCCAACATATGAAAACCATGTCATATACTCACTATTCTTGTAAAATCCAGATCTTTTTGCTCCAACATGGCTAGAGTCTGAACTGTCTATATAGATCACCATAACTTCTTAGTAAAGATTATTTTATTTGCCCCTTTTGTGGCTATGGAAACTAGCAGCAGAGTGTTTGATGTAAGCCCGGATCACAAGTGCAGGGATTTGAAAGGTACAACTGACTCCAAAATTCATGGTTTAGACCACTAAGTCATTAGTAGCACTTTTCAATTATTTGCAGATATTCATCTGAATTCTGTTATATAACGACGGGAGGTGTGAGGTGAGAGACTTGCTCGTGTTTGTGAAATACAGCTGGGTTTTCTCCCTCCAGGCCCTTGGGGGTTCCATGGGGCCAGGGAACACCTGTAACATTAGATAATGGCAGCTCCATCAGGCTGAGTTCTGGAGTGGAAACCACTGGAGCAGAAACCAAACTAGCATTTGACATGGGACGTGAGTAATCAATGAGGCTGCATTGCTCTTAGCATCTAAATCTTCAATTTTATTACTGCAACATAACCTTTTCTGCTAAAGGCAGTAAAATTACTGGAGTGATTTTAAATTGAAATGTTTCCTACTTATAATATAAAATAAAATTTCTGATACAATTGCAGAGGTAAAATGTTTCTTGTACCTCAACAAATAGTCAAACTGATATGACAAGTATATATTCTTTTATTCCATTCATGCCAATAATAGAACATGTTCTGAATTTTAAAGAAAGAAGTTTTCAGTTAACTTCATGCTTGAAATAATTTTTTTTTCAAATACTTAATCACTAAAAATAACTGACATTTTCAGAAATTCATTTTAATGTCTTTGGAGAGGAATCAATAGTAGCACAATTATAAGTATCATTTCTTTAAGTAAGTTTACTCCTAAGCATGAGTTTGTTTTGATGAATTTATGAACTAGAATTTAGATTTATAACATTTTTGTATTTAATGATGCTGACTCGCTTCTATTTGCACTATTATTCTATTATATGCTGAGAATCAGTTCTCCAAATCTGCTTACCTATTTTCCCTTTCTTTAATGGTTATTTTACTGAAAAAAAAAAGAGAACTGAAAGGTTTAGGAGATTATTTGAATGAATCCTTCAAATTTAACAATTTCAAGGAAGCTGACCAGAGTTCCTGCAACACTGTATATTCTTCCCTCCAATTTCTACTCTTGGAATCTTAGGAAACTGTGCTGCAAATATGTCAAGACCTAAGCCATCATACTTCTTCTATTAACCTTTTAACATAGAGAAATAATAAAGGTTGAAAAAATGAATGAATAATTCTACTGCTGCTCCCTTGAACTCTTTAGATTGGCTCTGACTATTGTTGCTGACCAACAACCAGCAAGTTAAAAAAAGTAGGTCTAGAATGTTTGCATTTTTTCATACAAAATTTTGTGTGTGTTTGGAAGGAGGTATGTGCATGTAGCAGTAGGAGTAAATGTAAGATTGGTTAAGAAATATATAAGTAAACATAGTAACTGAGTAAAGAACATTGCAGTTCTTGCATTATAAAGTTCTATGGAGGTAATTTTGCCAAATGAAATCTCATGTTCAGCATGTTCACTCGAATAATTTTCTGTGTGAGGAAGAATAAGACTTCTGAGGATAGTTCTAAATTTGAAGGATGATAAATATTTAAAAGTTCTTGGTATAGTCCTTACAAGGCAGACAGAAGAGAATATACATTGAAAAAATTTTTGAAATTAATGAATATGGGGTGATAGTAATATTCTCTCTCAATAGAGGTTTGGGATACACAGATTTATATATGGAGAAATATTTGTTAAAACTCAGCAAGTGTGCCATTCAGAGGTGTGCATTTATTGTATGCAAATTTTACAGAAAAATGAAACATACTTTAAACAATATTGAACTATAGTTAAGAATGTGTATTAAGAAATGATTAAGGGTGAGCTACAGATTCCTGCAAATTATTTTGAAATGCATCAAAGAAAAAGATGGGTTGATAGAGGTTTAGGTGAATAGATCTACGATGAAACAAATACAGTAAAATACATGGCACAGCATATGTGGCGGATGTGAATGTTCACTGAAAAAGTATTTGAACTTTATAGTATATTTAAATTTTTTTCATAAGAAATATTGAATAAATTGTTGGAATGCATGTTTCCTGCATAGGAAAAATATGGCAAAACAGGGTAAACGATAAAATACCAGCAGCCAAGAAGGAAGGAACCAGGCAACCAAAAATTTCCTAACATGCTTCTTTACATAAATATTTTACAGTACTATGAAGTGAAAATCAGCTAAGACTCCAGGGGAAATTTGTGGGTGTTTGCGGGTGTTTGCAGGAACTTATGAATACCAGTGAACATCTGCAAAAATATTTCCTATTCACCATGCACTATCACAAATATTTTCAATGGATAGGACAGCTTGCAAAAACTAGTATAAACCAAACTGTATGAAGGAAATTTCTTGGCCTTTAAATGCTTTAGTCTATTCTGAATACAATGTGGTTAAATAATTCTACTTATTGTATTTCTGAATGTGTTGTTACACTAAAATGCATGCTTCTCCATCTGGGATTAAGTAATACAAAAAGATAATTAAAGGAAATGACTCATCCTTTGTCAGGAACAAAAATAAGGTATAAAACTTATCTTTTCATATTAATTACTTTTACTTGAAAATCACAGAAAAACTTAGGTACAATAATTCTATTTCTATAGAATCTCATATACTAGGGATGTGGTTAAGAACCCTAGAAATAGATTGCTTGCATGGAGGTCCTGTCTCTAGGACTTACTAGCTAAGAACCTCTCTATTCTACTGTTTTCTTACCTGTAAAGTATCAATCTCCTAGAATTGTTTTCAGGATTAAGTAAGTACCTATAGCAGACACTAACACATAGCTCAATAAATGTTGTGTAGGTATTAAATCTAAGCTTACCACTGAAAAAATTGATAAACATGATAAAATTTTCACATATTCAAAGATCAACAGAACATGAATCAGATCCAGAATTCTGATTCTAATGCATATTTTTAATAATCTGAAATATTGCATTGAAAGAAACAAGAGATCTTGGGAAATGAATTAAAAAAAAAACCTAATTCAGTTTCAAGTTGTTTCAAGGATTCAACAAAGGAGTTATAAAGCACAACTTTTTAAAAGAATTTCAAGACCTCTCCATGGCATTGGTGGCTGACTACATATGGACAGAGTTTTAATTTCATGATTTCTTTTACTACATCTAAATTTTCTTTGTCTCTTGGTTTCCGAGGGACTCTGCAGAACTGGAGAAATGATGAAAAGAAAATCAATGGGATTCTAAAAGAGGAAACAACTAATGGTAAATAATGAGTGAAATAAAAATTCTTACAGTCCATTTTAGCATGAAAATATGGTGATTACATTCTTCTCAAATGCATGATACTGTTTATGCTAATTTTATAAGACATGGACGTTTTATAGAAAAAGACATATATTATTTAAACACAAGCTCATCTTACTCATGAAGATCCAACAATTATCAGTATATTTTTCCAGGTAAAATTCTTGTCCTCATGACAGAGTCTCTTAATATCACCCTCTTTCCTGAATGTCACCATCTAAATGAAATACTATCACGTACTTCTTCAATAAGCAAGTGCTCATGCATAACCATTTCATAAACATCTTCTGACAGCTGCCTTTCAGACTCTCTTTGGAAAAAAGCCATAAAGAAGATTTCAGAAACTCAAACTTTGACTCACGGAATCATTGAAATTAGGACCACTGTAGGGCTAACATTTTCTTTGATTTATCTGGATCATAGACGCTTCTGCTAGCGTTTTCTTGCTGTCTTCCATATCTTCCTTATCCCAGGGGCTGACGGGTGCCCCTGGGAACACAGGGGTCTCCTCGTATGTGAACTCTATTTGTATATAAGCCATTTAAGCTCTATGGACTTCCATCCAGTGAACGGGTAAGTAAGGGGATCTGGCTGTGGGGTATTGTCTGGGCATTTAGAGAAACGACCATCCCCGATGAGCCTGGCAGCACATGGTCTGAAGGGCTGCATTACGGTGTGGAGAGGTCTGCCTCCTGACGTGTTGCCTTTTAGCATCTCAACCGAAAACTTAAGATGCCCTCCCGGCCCTCTCTTTCTTGCCAGGTCTGGGGTTCCAGTGCTTATCTTTCTACATATTGTAAGTCCACAGAAAGCTTTTTTACACTCAGACTCATTTATGGAAAGAACACATTTCTCATGTACTAAGCAGCAGCAATTGCAGGACACAGCTCTCTGTGCTTCCTCTCCTTTCTGGATCTTTGTCCTGAATAGCTTTGCTGCCAAGGTACAGTAAACAGATTTATCAATATTCTTCCACATATGTTTGTTCCTTTTCCAGAATAACCGTTAGAGAGTACCTAGTACTTTTATCCATAAATAAAAAGAAAAGGATACAATAATCATTGTAGAACAATATTAGCAATCTTCTTTGATTAAGCCACATCTTCCATTCCTAGTACCATACATCTATGTAATAACATCTGGGTAAGTCTGTGACTGAAAATTCATTAAATTGCCTTATCCATTCTTTAAACTGATCTTAAAATTTGGACATGATGCAATATTAAATTCTTGCCATTGATTCTACATTTGAGAGATTAGCCAAGTTTTCATTATTTAAGTTTTTTTAAGTATATTTTGATCTATTAACAAACCATATACTAAATATTCAATTTTAGAATAACAATAAAAATTATCATTAGTGGGGAATGAGCTAACAATCATAATTCTTTCACAATATTATTCCTGCCCTAATCATATGCTGCAGCACTGGATTTTCTCTTCTACTTATACCCTTTGGTCCTTCTGCTTTGGTGAATGAGTGGGCACTTTAAGTACAATAGAATGCTTGTTCTTGTCTCTCTTCTGAAGACATAAATATGGTATTCTTTAACTTAGTGTAAATATCCATCATTGTCTTCCCAGGAAGGAGCATGGCTCAGCTCTGCTTGGACTTGACTCTGCCCAAGAAGGAGGCAGATCACAGGGAAAAGTCAAACCTATTTATTCAATGAAGGCATCCATTTATATATGAAAGTTAATTCGATATAGGTGGGAGAGAAAAGTTTGGACCTTCCCCTGGCTCTGCATATGTTTGTGATCCATGTATATTTTTATTTCCCCCCTGGGAAGAACTGTACCTGCATATGTTTCCAGAATTTATTGTTCATAATGGATGGGTGATATTTTGGGGACTGCCATTGAAGGTTCTGAGCGTTGGCATGGTTTTCTGGCATGGCTAAATCAACATCCACTGTAGAAACAAGCTAAATACCCTACATCATATCAACAAAGTGTCATGGGGATGATTTCCAGAACTAGGAGTCAGTCCAAGATAAGCAGTCCTGGGAGGAGCAATAACCTCTCATGGGGAGAAATATACCATGGAAAAGGATGTGTTGGGCACACTAAGCCCTTAAAGGAGTGGGATAAGGGTTTAGGGTTTGAAAAGATAAGCTTAAAAGTATGTTTTAATCCAGGGTTTGGCCTATATTTTGCTACTTGAATTTGTAATAATGAGCCCCATAGTAAATTTATAGTGGAATTTATCCAAAGACTATTGTCTGTGAATAAAGGTCATTGTCATTATATTGAAAAACCTAGATTTTTAACATAAGATTGGATTACTCCAGCTTTTTGAAATTCTGTGAGGAATATCATCAATTGTTGGAAGGATCTCTGTCTACATCCAAATCCACTGAACCAAGTAAAGATATGGAGCATCAATTGGACATGTAAGTCTAACTGTTTTGATTTTTCACATACTATTGTGGGTTATGTCCTTGGAAAATATACATTGTAACCTGATCCCTAGTACTTCAGATTGGGATCTTATTTGGAAGTAGGGTCACTGTAGATATAATTACTTAAATTAAAATGAGGCAATACTGGAATGTGGTGGGCCCTTTATCCATGATAACTGACAGCCTTATAAGAAGAGAAAAGAGAAGGAGACACACAAGGGAGAAGGTCATGTGAAAATGGAGGCATAGACTTGACTTACAGAGCTACTACCATGAACCACCAAGGACTGCTGGACCCAAGCAGAAACTAGGAAGAAGCAATGCAGTGTTCTTCCCCAGAGATTCCAGAGAGAGCATGGTCTTGCTGAAACCTTGATTTCAGACTTTTAGCTTCGTGAAATGTGAGAGGAAAATTTTGTTGTTTTATTGATTTTGTGCTACTTTGCTACAACAACCCTAAGAAACAGATTTAACCCCTCAAATCTTATGTGAGAATGTGGAACCTGTGAGGAGGTGAAAAAATTCAAATGTAAAATGAGGACAAAAAAATACAATTTCTAAGGGATTATCAGGATCAATGTACTGGACCAAAGGATGTTTCCCCATAGTAGATTCACTAGTTGACAGCAACTTCCACTATGTTTATGCTTCCTCTGGGATGGAAATTATGAAGTCCAGGTCAGCTACAAGTTTTTGTTCACTTATTAGGGAAATATGCAGAAGGGACCAGGGCCAAGGAATGATAAGTTAAAAGTAAATCTATATAAAAGGAGGAAAAGTTTATTTCTTCATTAATGGGACACAGATTGTGAAAATAAGAAATAGCCCAAATAGATTTAGAAGACCGAAGAATCTTTAGGCAGTGTCCTATATGGAATTCCCTGAGATACAGTGATGTAAGGGACAATATTAAGAAATTGTTAATCAATGACAATTTATTTGGTCCTCATGCCCATGAGCATTTCTGGTTTTGTGGTTAAACGTAGGCTAAAAGATTCTTGTTTTGCTTTGTTAATAGGGCTGGCATGCAATATGCCAGAAATGGATTGGCTTCTTAACCTACTTTTTTTCTTTTTTTTTTCACATGGGGAGTCTCCAGGAATCAAGCCTGGGTCTCTGGCATGGCAGGCAAGAATTCCGTCACTGGGCCTCCGTTGCACCATCTTGGATTGGCTTTTAGAAAGGGAATTTGTTAAGTTACAAGTTTACAGTTCTAAGACTGTAAAAATGTCCAAACTAAGACATCCAGAGAAAATACCTTGGCTCAAGAAAGGCCAATGGATCCAGAACACCTCAGTCAGCTGGGAAGACATGATGCTGGTATCTGCTGGAGCCTTTGGCTTCTGATTTCAAACAGCTACTCCAGGGCATTTACTTTCTGCATCTCCAAATGCCTGGGTCTTGTGTTGGCTCTGTTGCTTCTGTTGTCTAAGCCATGAATCTGAGGTTTCTCCAAAATGTTTCCTCTTTTAAAGGACTCCAATCAACCAAGTAAGACCCATCCTGAATGAGTGGAGTCATATCTTCATGGACTTAATAGAACCAAAAACTCACACTCACAACTGAGTAGGTCAATTGCCATGGAAACAATCCAATCAAAGGTTTCCACCCTAAACAGTAGATCTGCCACCAGAAGAATGGGTCAGGATTAAGACATGGCTTTTCTGGGGTACATCAGAGCCTCAAACCGATACAACTCTACTAGTTAGAATCCTAATAGGTAAAAGAAAGTGTATTTAGCCTTATTTGAAAAGATATGGGCAGGACTTTGGGAACAATAAGGGGTGCTAAGACACTGGAGCTAGCAACAGTGGAAAACCATTACTAAAGCTAGGGCTAATGTGACAATACAAGGATACTGAGTTACGGTGGGCACTTATGCCACTGCTAACTCTTCTCTCTTCTTCTGCTGTTGTACCTAAACCTTCATTTGTTGATTCCACTGAAAGTAAAAAAAAAAAAAGCATTGAAAGTGGGGAAATATAGTCTTTAAAGTTACACCCCTCCCCACTTCAAGCCACAGAGCAGGGCAAAAAAGGGTGGATAATAAATAAGGAGAAAAACAGATAATAATAATCATATTAATAGAGAAAACAGGACAAAGACTGTGCTTCAAATTCAAGCAGCCTCAAATGGCCTAATAATTCTTAGTTTCCTCAGGCACATTCAGGGTTAGGGAGAGAGTATTACCATATAATGTTGGGTAGAGAATAATCTTTTCTTTGGTCATCCTTATTGAAAATAAACAAAGTAGTTGGGAATATGATAGAAGTGGGAGTCTTGGCATATTTGAACAATATTCTAGAGAACTTAACAAAACTATAAAAATGCACTTAAATTGATACTTTTCCTTAATGATGTAAGGTTGGAATCTTTGGTGGGCAAGTGCTGTCTTGTAGTGCTGTGATTTTTACATGGAATAGATGATCTACCAACATCAGGTAAAATGATTCAGAAAACTCTCTTCTTGTTTTCTCTGGCCTTCCTACTGTACAGAAGTAATGACCTTTTGGTGATTCCACATGCATTATAGAAAATTTGATGGACCAAACCTCTTCTTCTTTTGAGAAGTCACTAGAATCTAAGTATGGCTTTGCCAGAAGAATCCTTGGGTATGCAAAAAAGTGCAGGCTTTCTGGGATTGTTGAGGTTGGAGATCGGATGAAGTAGATCTAAAAGAGGCATCTTGTTATGGGACGAGTAAATTTCCAAAACTTTCTCTATCCAGAGCTGAGGTTTGTTTCACAAGTGTATCATGTGCAAACAATCATCATATTGCATACTAAAGACTAGTGTACTTAGCATATTTAATGTATATATAATAAGCCTCAATTTAAAAAGTTAGAAGAACCTTGGGACCCTGCTTGTAACTGCTCCTGCAGTAATTTTTGCAAATTCCTACAGATGCTTTGTATTATTCAGTGAATCCAATAGGGAAGTCTTAGGGGCCATAAGATTCCACTAGAATTCTGTGAAAGATAGAGCCCTGGTCTTGTCAGAAGTTATCCGAAAAAGAAGCCGTAGACTCCTTTTAGAAACTCAAGTTTCATCTTGAAGATAGGATTTGATAGGTACATTTCCTAGGTATGACTTCTTGATATTTTTCACTGATTCTTTCTCTTCTTCACCTCTAGACAGTAGAGTGTTTCAGGGTCTTGACGCTGGCCTTTACAAACACTATTTTAATGTGGGGAAGGCTTTTCATCTCATCATCATGTCAGGGACTCTCGAGTTCATCTTCTGGTCCCATCAGATACCCCATTTCCCAACCTACACCTTCATTTAGATATTTAATAAATGTTCAGCAAGTCAAACCAGAATTCTTTATGCTCCACTAATAAACCTCTTGCTCCCCAAGCCTTCCACACTTTACCAAATGTGGCACCACCCATTTGCTCTGGACAAAAAAACACCCTCACTTCCCCTCATTCTATCATAACTATGTAAAATGTACCAGCAAGTTCTATCACCACTATCTTCAAAATATGTTCCATAAATGACTACAGTTCATCATAGGTTTAATGTTTTATCACTCTAGTCAAAGCCGTCATTAATTTCCTGCTTCCACTCTAGCATCCCTTGGACAATTTTTCTCAAAGCATCTTAGATGGATTTTTTTCTTTAAAACATACAGTAGATGTGTCGCTCCCTTAGAGAGGGAAGCAGTTCTAGTTGGCTTAGTGTATCACTCAGAATAAGATCCCAACTGCCCTAGGGTTTTTTCATACCTCTCACCACAGTTACCTCACTCATTCTGCTCAAGTTATACCTACCTTCTAATTCATCTCAAAATGCCAAGTTCGTCCTCACCTCAGGATTTTCTCCTTGCTACTTTCTCTGCCTGGCAGGCTCGATCTCACAATCTTCAAAATGTTCACTTCCCATTTCATGCAGGATTTTGTTTCAACATCCTCTTTGTTGATGAACCAATGTAATATGTTTTCCATCACTTTCTATCCATTACTCTGCTTTATTTTACTTTTTAAATAGCATATACTACAGCTAGATTATTTTATTTTTTATTTGTTTTAAATTTTCTGTCTGCACCACAAGAATGTAAGCCTGCAGGGACAGGGGCTTTGTCTGATGTTCCACTGAATCTCTAGCACTTAGGAAATCCTAACATGACTGAAGTTCAAGAAGAATGTAGACTGATAAAAGGTTCTCACTGTATCTTTGCTGAAACTAGAGTGAATATATAAAAAGTCTTTTTAGCAACTAAAGTTTCAGTATAGAGTGATCAGAATAAAGCAGCTGAGATGTTCTTTGGGAAATCCCACCTCACCAGGCACTGGCCGCTTTCTATGAAGTGTGTAAGACATGTGGCATGAAATATAGATGCACAAAGGCACTCTCTGGAGGCAAGGAAGTGCTAAGAGTGGAATCTGAGGCTAGGCTGAGAGGCTGCGTGCATAGCAGGTAAGAATTATGTAGCCCTAAATTCATCTTTGCTCCACAGAGAGGAGGTGGGAAAGCATTTTGGAACATAGTCAGAATATTTAAACCGGAGGCTAATCTCAGAAAAAAAAATATATCCTTTCTGGTAATGAAGGTGAAAGTTTCCTTCCAAAGCACAAGCATACTACTGCAAGAATCATAGAAATCTGTTTTAGTTCATGCGTTAAAATAAAATATTAAATAATAAATGAGTAAATAAAGATACTAGAAGTAATCAGTGCAGGAACAACATACTATGTTTTAGAAATCTTCAGCAGGGAAAAGATACTCAAGGCAAATAACCCATATTTTTAATTGGTCATGATAATTGGACATACCAGCATAGAATGTAAGATAAATACCTGATGTATTAAGAAAACCATGTGGCCTAACCAAGTGATCCACTGAGAAATGAATCAGAGTGGTGTACCCTCATACTATATAGGCACTGCTATTTAACTTTGCAGGGTGTAGGAGGCGGGGCCAGGAGGGATGGTCTCTCATAGCAAATAGTGTGAACCCAGGTGATATACTAATAGCAAGGAGATCATTTCCCTTCTTGCACTTAGAGCCATTCCATATGGATTCAGAAAGCTGCACTCATATTGTATTGTACAGTGATATTTTGCTTTTTTGAGTTACCTGTAAGGTACATTCTAACCAAGAGATGGGGGTGGGGTGCTTAAAGCCTTAGGGTTTGGGAATTTTTTTTTTTCAATTTGGAAGTGTGAAAATTTCTAGAGTTTTAAAACACACAGAGCCAAATTATCAGCCAGACTCTAGGTGAGGTAACGGAGGGATGGCTGAAGAGAAAAGTGGAATCCACAGGCAAAAGGGTAGTCTAGTTATGTTGTGTGTTCACATAGGAAGGTGACCTGTCCTAAAGAATCTATGAACCTTGCCAGGTGTAAGCATTGTCAGGTATGAAGAGCAGATACAGTACATGAGACTGAAGAGAAAGGCACTGAGTGTTTGGAAACTCTGTATGAATTGTCACACTTGTCTTTGCTTGCAGGCTGACCCAATCCTGAGATGCTTCTCCAAATAAATGGACATTCTGATGAGACCTAGTATGAATGTTGGATGTCCAAAGTAAAAGTTCAATGTTCTTTCTAACTCAGGCAAAATTAAGGCCAGATTCTTAAATACCCACTGGAGTATAGCTGCCCACAATTAAACAAGCTACAGCCACATATAAAAACTCACAAAAGTATTTTGACTGCCATATTATTAAATAAGAATGAACAGCCTAGGACAACCATTGGTTTGAAGAAAAAAGAGAGAATGATCAATACAAACAAATTGAAAATGTTACCTAGAGGGAATAGATATGTGAGTGAGATACGACTTAAAATAATAGCAGAAACAACAGCAACAAAAGGGTCTAACAAATAAGTTAAAAGTTAAGTAATATCAACATTATCTGACAATTCATTTTTAAAATAATAAAATCTTGTGAAAAGAATATCAGAATAAAAGACGTTTCATGAAAATTAAAGGTATGATTCTGGAATTAAAACAAATGTATAAATAAAAATTAAGCAACAATGATGATGATAACAAAGAGGTAGAGAGATCAATCAGAGATGTTACAAAAAGTAGAACAAAAATACAAATGTGGTAGTTATGAAGAAAATATAAAACTCAGACAGGGATCAATTCATTTCAAGAGGTCCGCCGTTAAAGTAAGAGGAGTATTGTCCAACATGACAAAAGAAAGAAAATTAAAAGAAATTGCTAATACAAGCTAATTTTCCAAAGTAAAAAGTCAAGTATTTTTATCATTTCAATACACCATTCTGAGTGTTCAAAACAACAAGAAGAAAGTGAAACAGGAAGCGACACCACGTAAGAGGTGAGAGCAGACAGTGGAGAAGGAAGTGGAAAACCAAAGGAGGTCATATTTCAGGATGCTGAACTGTTTAGACATCTGTCTTCCCAGTAGCTAGATTAAGTGCTCTGAAGAGCGGTCTCATAACTTCAAAGTTCTGACTGAAACTGATTTGCAGTCTAGAATCCTCTACCTAAGTGACCTGTCAATTAAATGTAAGGAGAGAATTAGGCGTTTTCACATTCTCAGCATTTATTTTTCAAATACTTGTTTTAAGGAAATTATTTGAAGATAAGCTTCAGTAATATAAAGGAGTAAATCAACACAAGAAAGTCAAATAATTTGGGAAACAGTGGATCCAGCCTAGGATGCAATGTTGTCTTTTTATTCAGTAATCTGCCCAGCAAGACTTGGGGTCAGGGAAAACAACTCAGCGCTCGTCGGATAGGGCTTCACAGAGGAGACGGATCTGAGGGGACATGGAGTTGATACAGAATAGGCACAATCACTGAGACCTTAGGAAAGTGGAAGATGTGAGTTTGAAAATTTAGTGAACTGTAACAAGTAGCAATTAGCCTATGACTTTGTTTTTGGTGGCTTGCAGTTTGTAGAGTTAGATCCATAAAGAATGGCATGCGTTCAGACACTCCATCTGCTTTCATGCACTCACACTCATACATACAGAAAAATGCTAAAACTGTACTAGAAAACTCAAAGATGCTTAATTCTGATAAAATCAATGTAAAAACATCAACTTTTAGAAAATAAAATTTGGGATATAGCTGACAGAACTTGGGAAGCGGTAATAAAATTCAATGTAAGAGGGATGCACGCATGGTTCAGTGGTAGAATGCTCACCTTCCATGCAGGAGACTCAGGTCTGATTCCCAGACCATGCACCCCCCACCCCAAAATAATAATAATCAATGTGAAGAATGAAAACACTGCTTTCCTCATCTTAGAAAATAGTGAATCAAGACCTTCACACAGATGCGTCAAACGGGAAAAGGAGGCTGACAGGTGCTTTTTTGTGGAGATTATCTAGGGAAGGATTATGGCTATTGATGTACCCGCACTGGTGGACGGGCAAGAGGTTGAAAATTCCCTACATTTTGCGTATTATTGAAGAGCACTGCAGGAATCCACTCTTGAGCTTCAAGAGAAGGGTTAGAATCTCTGATCCCCTGGCCCACCTTTCCCCATCTGCGGGGGAAAGGAAAAGGAAGGATGCAGTAAAAGAAGGAACCGGGGAGCTCAGTGAGGCTGATGCTGCTTGAACACTCCAGCTGGAGCTCAAGCCACAAGCTCAGACATCCAACAAAAGGAAATTAATTGTTTTAGACATCGATTTATTTTCCACCATATTTTGGCCTGCAAGTAATGATCTTGCTATTTCAGTTTTCTTAGTCACTGTTGAGTAAAACCAGTCAAATGGTTGTTTTCTTCAGGTTAGTGCCGTCTCATTTTATCATGTATGCACATCATCTGATGAAAAAGAGTAAGTGGAATATATTTACATTCAATAATCGAATGAATGGAATTGTACTGTAAATTTAATTTTAAATATAATTTTATATAATGCGTATAAAAATATAAAGACTTCCTCTTTAACGTATAAGAGACAGACACTTTTAATTTGCTTAGAATTGCACAAAAAAGACAGATGGTAGCAAGAGATTTAAAAATAATTGGTATATGTTGAGTTAAGTTGTGTGGACAAGTATGTATCCTAAAACATTGAAATTTAATCATGCTATAACTAAATGTAAAGAAAAATCAACTATTTTTTTTTACCTTATATTCAGTTGTTTTGCATGTTTCAAGCAAAAACAGGTTTATATTTGAAATATGCCTGTGCCATTTCTATGTAATGACTTGCAGCGCTCTGCAGCTTCCCCACTGCTCATGGTGGTTCCATTGGAAGTGGGCCCCACTGGAAACAAAGTCACATTGCTTTCTCTCTTTAGAATGTGCATTTTGAAAAACTAGACACATCTTAATGTGTTATATACTTTTGTCATCAAGTGAACACAATTTGAAGTGAAAAGCAACTTTAGGTGAGTTTGCAAAATATTTTTCATTTTCATTATTAACTTATAAGTAGCAATTACTGTTTACTATGCTTTCGATCTTTAAGCATGTAAATTTTGAATGCCTATGAAATTAAATTGTGCGGTACATGCATAAGAATGAGATAATTATACCAATTAATGACTAACTGTTAATAGTGTTCATTGTGAGTGAGTGATCAGCAAACCTGACTGAACACAAAACACACGCTGGTGTGCTCTAAATATACTCGGGTGCCATCAAATGCATCCACACATGGAAATAACATTGAAGACATTTATTTTACTTATTAAAAACATGATATTGAAATTGATGTCTTTACTATCTTTGAGTGCCTAAGCCAGGGGGACAATTTTGGAAGCCCCTGGCGGTTCTTAAACCACTTGGTAGAAAACATTATAAGGACTCAACGGTCACAAGATTAATGACAGTTTTATAGAACCTATGTCATTCCAAAATGAAGCTGTGTAGTGGGCAAAGCGTGGAGGGGACTAATGCAATCTTTACATTTAGATTTCTCTGTATTCTCTTTAATATCTTTCCTTGTTCTTTGGATATAACACTTGACTTTCTACATCATCGAGCTAACTAAAGAATCAAGTCTTCTTGCAGCTTGTAGCAGCAGTAGCCTTTCTGATGTCAAGATGGATGGGCAAAACGTTCTTTAGACTGCGTGTGCCTTTATTCCACAGAAGCTCAGAGGACGGGATGTCACTGAACATTTCAGGCTCATCTGAAACAGTGTCTGGCACAAAATACGTTTGCTGAACAAATTTAGTTTTCTCAATAGCCATGATTTCCATTTTCTGCTGTCTCTCTGACTAAATTATGCCCAACATCTGAAGAAAGAGAAAAAAAGTAATAAAGTCTTATATTTAGTTCCCTGCTTCTAGGTTTTCTTTAGCTTTTCTTCAAACTGAAGAAAAAGTGAAGATGCAGATTTGCAGGATGTGCTTTTCCTGAAACTAAAAAAACCATTAATGAGGTTTTCATCATGCTGAAGGAGATAATTTTCACTTAACTCTTGAAAATGTCTGCAACAGCCTTTCTCCCTTCAGACTTCTCTGCAGCGTGTTTAAGTATTTTTTATTTAGTTGTTTTACACACAATAATTAACTGATTAATCAGTTGACAGCTAAGTTCGAGTGAAGCTTAGCCACTTGTATCTCTTGAAAACTGTCAACATGATGAGTTATTGTGGACATGGTTTAAAGCAGAGCCTGACCCTTCTACCACGAATATATGTTGGGGCAGCTGTTCCATGTATTGTAACAGAGATCAAGTTTGGCTCCCTAATCTTGTGAAATGTTGGTGTGCATTCTATGAGTCCATGACTTTTTCATTTCATTTATTTATTTTATTTTTTTGCCAATAGATATTTTGGAATCTCTTTTCAGGGATTCCATTACATACCCATAAACAAATGGTAATCGCAAGAGGGGCTTGCTTATGACATTAGATTTTTAAAAATCACATTGTTGGAGGGGGCCAAGATGGCGGCTTAGCAAGGTGCGCGTTTTAGTTC